>JABCKI010000007.1:0-98997 GCA_018282025.1 Sphagnurus paluster | reverse complement strand
AATGTGAGCTGGGTAACAAACTTGACACTATCCTTGTAGTTGCACCTCCATTTCTGGTCTCGAAGCCTCTAATGGTTTGTTGGATTCCGTTCTAGATATATTCATCACTAACCACAGTTATTAACTTGGAACTACAGGATAACATTAAGAGCTATGGGCTGGCAGTGCTACTATCTCCGAAGCTGGCTGCGTACAAGTGTGCTGGCACTCCGGTAAACCATGTCATAGTAAGTTGATGATTCCAGCACAATTTTGTTAGTTAATGTTTGATTTAATAGTTGATCATACGTCGTCATAACCTTCACCTCCCGACTAATATCGACCATGATCCCAATGCACTCCTTACACTTAGAACTGCGATTGGGGAAACACTCACTCAACTCCGCTCCACCATCAAGAAAATGGTATGACATGACATTCACAGATCTATCATATACTAACCCCTGATATCCGCCAGATTAAGGTAAGCATAACCTCAAAACAGGGTATCTATGATCTTGGCATAAAAGTGGTCGGAGACTCGCCGTGCACCGTGACGGTTAAACTTTGCACGAGATTGGCACTCATGGTATGTTAACTTATTGTAATTAAATTCGTACAACTAATTTTCATTGATTTAGCGAAGTCTCTACACTGATGATAGTTCATTCTGGGGTTTAGTTGACCAAAAGCTCGCATTAATTCGATCCATGGCATCGGGTGATCAAGATAAAATATCAAGGTTTGTGACATGCCTATACAGTTTTCATAAACTAACTCAAACCCTAGAGCCTTATCTGCATACCTCGAATGTGATCGCACAAAGTATAGTGCCCGCTCAGAAGCTTATACTATCCCTGAACTTGGTGATGCGTGGCAGCAAGACGTTGACGATGTTATTGATGGGTTGTCGTCTCAGCCCCCAGCCTCCCCTCCGATGAGCATAGCTGCCAGCACCTGACTTATTTTTATGTTCAGGCTGATATCTATTTCGTATTAATTCTACTAGTACAGTCCCGGTCTAAACAAATCCTAAACCCATAGATTACTGCAGCATGGCCTACTACTACTTACCGTCACTGTTACTATCATTAGTATTCATTTTAATATATATATAATTTTGCGATTCTACCAGCCCTCCCAACCTGGAAAGGTCAATCTGAAAGCAAATTAACCAGGCTGCCATTCTCCGAATTGCAGCTGTTTCAAAGTAAACATTGTGCTCCAGGACATCAAGTTGTCAGCTTTATACGGCACATCTGCCAGTCCAATCAGACAATCTCAATAGCTGCTTCTAATACTCTTAAGATATTGATATTTGACAATAAACAGGTAGATGCCATTAAATATTCAGCCGTTACGAAGGAGGTTTTTTGCTTCAGGCTATGAGGTCAATAGCTTGACGTCTCGTATTCATTACCTCAATGAAACCTTCTTGTTATCCATGACGAAGGTTCTGTTATGTATAGAAATGAGCCCATGACCACATAGATCTCTTCAAGTTCTGAGGCATTGGGAGCGAGGCTTTGTGGTTGAAAGTGCGAAGTCTGCAGGTCTTGAAAATATTTCCCATAGCTTGACGAGGCCTACCCCATGGCCGTTAATTGTGTTTTCGGTCTGCTTCATATCACACAGAGCTTATGTTGCGCCTAGCTAAAGAAATATATTATCTATATAAACTACGCTCAGGTCAAAGACAGGTACCCTGGAGCCAGCAACCTATTAGAGCGTTGAGGTACCGGCTGCCAGCTGGGATGAGATCGATTTCAGGTGAAGCAAGATGCCGGTCACGAAATCAGTCACAGCTCGGATTCACCTGGCTTTTTCGCGGCGGTGTAGTCTATGTCTTCCCCAGCAAAGATCGCAGAAACCTCAAATAGGAAGGTAAAATCCAAGAAAGCGCGAAAGCACGGGGAAGCATCGACGTCCAATCCTACCGACGATGAGAAGCAGTCGAACCCCCTCACATCTCCACTCAATAAAAAGGAACTTTATACAATCGAAGGACGAGACAAGAAGGATAAAAAGCTGAAGAAGCGAAGGTGGGAGGCGGAGGCGGGTACCGGGGGCGAAGTTGAAGAGTCAGAGAAAAAATCAAAACGGTCGAAACATACGCAGGAATCTGCATCCGATGCTGCACTAGATACCCCAACGACCTCGAATCCCCCAACCAAGAAAAAACGCAAAAATAAAACGGGGTTTCCGGATCCCGAGGAGGACAAATCACTCCCTAGTCAATCCCAAAAATGTCCGTCTGACCTTTTCTATTGAGCGACGACATCTAATCCTCCTTTATGTCGACGCAGGCCTGGCATATGCATTCTTGCAGCTACATCGTCCCTCGAGATGGAAATTTAACAAGGCCAGACAAAATTGGCTGATTCGTAACATTTGGTGCAAAGAAATGGTAAGTCGCACATCAACCCCTCACCTAAAACTCTAAAGCGCGGCATCGCAGATTCCAGAAGCGTACTTTACTCTTGCCCTCGGATACATAGAAAAAGTACAAGGGGGTGTTCGTGAGGTAAGCCCCAATAAATATTTGCCCTGTAAGTGTCTGCATTCATCTGTTCATGCGTTAGAACCTTTTGCGTTTATGTCGTGAAACACTTAAGCCCCCGAAGTTAGAAGCTGTTCCTCCTCTGGACGGGACTGCAGCCATCGAACCCTCACCAGTGGTACCTTCAGCATCTCTCACCCCATCAGAGGCAGAGGCTGTTAAAAAGTCCCGAGCCCAGGCAATCATAGACATACTTTCTGTATCAGCGGTGAATCCATAGTACTAGTAGCAACGACACCTATCCGTCTTCCTCCTCCTCTGCCGCCTCCAAATATAACAAGTCAAATTTGCTTGACGATTTCAGGATATGTATCGATGAAATATAAGATTAAAATAATATTTTGGTGGAACGAATTTCATAAAGTCGATGATTGTTTTTGTTGTGAGTTTACATAGACGCACCTGCCATCGACGTTCATCTATATCTACATACGTCTTGAAACGTGACGACTTCAATCTCTCTGACAGCAATAGCTCCACCAGGCACAGGGATACCTGAACTGGAGCTCACACACGAATATGTCTGACGATGAGCTCAAAGTCTTGGCTTTCACAGCACTCACATCTCTCGTTGGTTCAAGAAAAGTTTCGTTCCCCATATCCGCTATGAGCCTTCTTGCTCGCGTCGTTTCCTTCAAGGTTCCCTCTGGGCTCTTTGCCGCCCCATCTATACCAAACATCAGATTCAGCCTCACCGACTTATCACGGTTTGAAGCCATTCTCGAGGACCTATCACGGTCCTGGAATCAAGGGACCATCTTGTTTTCGCGCGAGAACGGCCATATGACGGTGCTGGAGATCACGCTGAATCACAATGACCCTCCACGTCTTACTTCAGATGGAGCGTTAAGCTCAGGCGACCCAACCACCACTCGTAAACGCAAACGCGTCATTGATGAGGATGCGGATTCAGCTGCGGGCGACCAGGAGACTGAGGACTCTTATGAGGAATTACCTGGGTTAAATGTGACATCCACATTGGCCAGTCTAAGCAAAGAGATGAGGGAGGCATACGCAATACTACAGGCAAGCACTGCGCGAGGGCGATTACTGGCTGAACAGGTTCGTTCATCTATTTAAACATTTACTATATGTTGACTATAAGCTCACCTCCGCTCTATAGTTTCAATCCGCTGAAGAAAAATTTGAGCCCATCTGTTCTCATATCACGAAAGATGAGTGCGCCAAAGCCCGACGAGCCAACCCCAATACCTCCTCTTCTACCACCATCTGTGACCGCGTTCATTTCCGTGCACTCATCCGTCCGCACACCGATGTGACCCTGGGACATTGCTCCTACCTCAACACTTGTTACTCTGAACCCACGTACTCTCAGTCACCTTCGATACCTCCATTCCCCAGCAGTGCACATACTCATGGTCAAGTACCTCCCAATACTCGGGGGCCCGTGTCTCTACCGTCTGGTCTGGGTGCTGGTGGACGAGGAAAGGAGAAGGCACCCTGTCGCTATCTCCACTATGAGGTTGATTGGGACGAAGGGGACGGCGAGATTACCCGACATACCAACGGCAAAGCGAAGGAGGTTATAAGGAGGAATAGAGTCCACAAACTTGGTATTGGCCAGGGACCTGCTGGCAAACCAACACTAGTAGTAAATATAATCAATTTAACCCCAGGCTGGGCTGTAAGAAAGCTAACATATGCGTTTTAGCTGCCTCCACAATGGATAAATTGTGATCTGCGGCGTTTCGACTACTCAGTGCTCGGCAAGTTCCATGTCATTATGGCAGACCCCCCTTGGGATATCCATATGAGTGTAATGCCTTTTCTTCTCGTTACTCTTCCACTACCTCACCCCAAAAACTAGCTGCCATATGGAACGATGACTGACGACGAGATGCGTGCCATGCCTATCCCAACACTCCAAGATGAAGGCCTTCTCTTTCTCTGGGTGACAGGTCGTGCAATGGAAGTGGGGCGCGAGTGCATGCGTGTCTGGGGCTACACCCGCGTGGACGAGGTTATTTGGGTAAAAACCAATCAGGTAAGGCCTCAATCCACCATAAACATTATCGTCACTTTGACTAACCTAGTCTCTGCAGCTCCAAAGAGTAATACGAACAGGGCGTACAGGTCACTGGCTGAATCACACCAAAGAGCATATGCTGGTTGGCGTCAAAACTGTTACAGATGAATCGGGAGCCCTCAAATTCCCATCATGGGTGAACCGGGGGCTGGATACTGATGTAATCGTGTCGGAAGTGAGGGAAACAAGCAGGAAGCCTGATGAGGTCTATGGCTTGATTGAGAGAATGTGCCCTGGTGGCAGGAAGATTGAAGTGTTTGGTAGGAAACACAACACAAGACCTGGGTGCGTCGCGGCCGATTTTTCACTTCCAGCTTATTTTACTCAAACTGGGGGTGTAATAGATGGCTGACACTCGGAAACCAGCTTGGACCGGACCAGATTTTTGAGGAGGACCTCGCTGCAAGAATCAAAGCCAAGTGATCAAGCCATTTGATTCGATTTTCATCCTTGCTAACATTGCGCTAAGATACCCCGAGAGAAATATTAATTTCCCGATGGGCATGTAAACCTCCCAGGCCATCGGAGGATCCGGCCCATTTTCAAGCATCTTGGTTCTTTATCCATGAGCTCTGTATCACCAGACGAACAATTATATATTAAGTGTATAATCTACAGACACTATAAATTATAACCAGGACAACACGCAGTGTACAAAACATATAGATAGCTTTGTGAAGTGGTGTGAGTATATGTGCGCCCCAAATTCTGTGAACGATGATTTACGCGCGGTCAAGCTCCTTGATAAGAAGGTCATTGACTGCCTTGACATTATCTAAATATACTGAATGAAGCATTAGAAACCTAACGACCTGTATGGTGAAAATGAAGTGCTCACGGTGATGTCCAGCTTGACTGATGATATACATCCGCCCCTTGCCATTCCCGGCCTGTCGTAGATTCTCTACTGATTGTCTCCCTCCCTCGGGATCCATCCAGTCGTGATCACCATCTACAAGAAGGTCAGACATTATCAGGTTTCACGATGATTGAAGATGGCTGCAAGACACGTACAAACAAATGTGATTGGTATCTTGAGTGCAGCTATCCGATCGACAAGGGGTAGACGTGCATGGGCCCCGGGTGCAAGGATATGTGCTTGAAAGTGGTCAGAATACAACCGAGCGAAAATTGCCGAGGGTAACTTACATATGCAGTATTCACCGGAACCCTTTGCAAGTGTGATGTTCATGATGTAGTCATGCATATCACGGGTGTCCTCTTCAGTCAAACCCATAAAGCGCCGAGATGAATACTAAACCCGCCTGTGAGTATCATGCACATCAAAGTAGTACAGAAGCTAACCTTGCCAATGAGCATAGGACCCCAGAAGAGAGTCGAGCGTACGACCTGGAACGGACTCCATCCTTCTTCCCATAAATATGTGAGTAATCTTCTGGTCTTGCTCTCTTGCTTCTTCTCGACCTTTTGCTCCGCTCTGATTTCATCTACTCTTGCTCTCGTGGCCTCCTCGGCGGAACCAAAAGAATCGGTATCCCTTGAGTCCGTCAACTCCCTTGATGGCATAGTCAAATTTGGATCCCGCGGAACGCCAGCTGGAGATAGCAGAACGAGCTTATTCACGCGCGTGGGGTACTTGAGGGCATAGACCACACTGAAGTATGCGCCAAGCGAGTGTCCGACGAGGGTCATCTTATCGAGACCCATCTTCTGTCGCCATTCCTCCAGTGAATCTACGAAGAATGACTCTGCTTCTGACACACGGGTGACAACATCGTCGCGCTTGGCCTTGACCGAGAATGGAACACGGGCGGATCTGCCCATCCCGAGCCAGTCGAGAGCATAAACTGAGGATCCACGGCGACCAGCCCACTGAGCTAAAACGGGGAAGTTTTGGTAGAAAAATCCAAGTCCTGCGCCGTAGCCGTGCAGCATAACCGCAGGAGGGGGCGCATTAGGCGCTGGGGAAGTCGACGTTATGGAAAGGGTATTGAGGTATCGTTTAGTGTCGAGATCCACACGCGAGCTGTGCGCAATGACGGGACTGTCGTTATTAGGCGTAGATGACAAGTTCTGGGGTCTAAAGAACGGCAATCGTCTTTAGAGGTAATACGTTAGATATTGATCGTTGATTAACTTTACTGGAGCATACATACCTCAACAGCCGTTCTTCGCTAATTGCGCTTTGTTTCTCACCCGCTAACCACCTATACTTTTGTTAACAAGATATTTCTGACAGAGGACATATAGGCTGTACCAGCTACACACACTCGCACCAAACGCTGATGGTATTTCTCGTGCTGGGGGCAGGGGATCGAGAGCAGGAGGGTCCATGGCAGATATTCTGCGCAGGAGAGGGAATGTAAGGGTTCTGGACGTCGTGGTAGAAAGTGGAATGCGGCACGAGTGCTAACGATGTGTGGCTACTTGACTGGGCTCTCCTTTTACACTCACCAGGTCCAAAGCCATGCCGATGCCGAACGCCTAGCGTCACCAATCTGAGTCACGAGGACAATTTGATCCAGCACGTGATGTCCGTGGACCTGCTCGGGTGGTCCAGGTCCACAGTTGCTCATCACTCAACTAGACTCAACTCCTACACTCATGTACAACGGTATTGGACTCACCACCCCCCGTGGAAGGTAACTTGCCCCATTGTTACATCATTTAACCATGCTAAAAATATATGTAGTGGAACAAACGGCTACGTTGTCCGTAATCTTTCAACCCTCCGGTCGCACGAAACATCTCAAGATCGTGCCAGTGCTTGGGATGTAGCCCCACCCAAGCACCGCGAGCCCGACGCGGCCATCTTGGAGCATGAACGCAAACGCAAGGTTGAGGTAAAATGCTTGGAACTGCAGCTTAAGCTTGAGGACGAAGGGTGCGTCGCAAGTCTTGCTCTTTCTCACCGGTAACCAATGTGTTACTTTGCAGGCTTGATGAAGACAAAATTGAGGAGCAAGTTAGCGCTCTTCGTGCTGAATTACTGAAAAATCTGGCCACTTTGGCACCCAATGCCAAGAGCCTCAAACCATCTGACACACATGGCCTGGCTCTCGCAAAACAGGCCGAACTGACAAAAATGGCTCGTGCCTTTGGGACGCGCACTGATTATCAAGAAGGCGAGGCATTTGATAGGGAGAAACAGGAAGAAATAAAGATCAGAAAACAGGGAGAGAGAGAGGAGCGGGATAGGAAAAAGGAGGAGGAAAGAATCAAGTATCAAGAACAGAAGTTCAAATGGGAGGCAGAGAAAAGAGAAAAGGATAGGCTGAGGCGAAGAGAGGAGGACCGGCTTAGAAAGGAACGGGAGGCACGGAAAGATCGCATGCCTCCTCCTCCTGTCCCTGCCTCGAGGATGGAAAGGGGAGACCGAGACCGACCTCGGGACTATCGCGACCGTGGCTTGTACCAAACCGGTGACCGACGCAGCAGGAGCAGGAGCCCCCCTCGTCGTCGTGATGGCCCTCCGCCCCGAGACCGTGTTCGTGGGCGCGCATCACCCACCCCATCACCCCCACCCCGCGCCCGCCGCCGCTTCGAGTTTCGTTCGCCGTCCCATTCTCGTTCAAACTCACGCTCGAGGTCGCCACCTCCACGGAGCACGCGTCGCCGCTCTGTCAGCCCAGGTGCACCTCCACGTCGCGACCGTTCTCCGCCGCCTACACCACCGCGTCGTGTACGGGAGGGGCGCTCCCCCTCACCGCCACCCCACCGCCGTGGTGCTCGCTCGCGCTCGGGGTCGCCACGTCGTTCACCTGGACGGGATAGATCCCCTGGGGCAGGTGCTCGCGCGCGGCAGAGATCAGGTAGCCCTCCTGTTAGGGGACGAGCGCGTTCAGCGTCCACAGGCTCTTCAATGAGCGTCAGCACGGGCTCCGGCCGAAGCTCGAGGAGTCGTAGTGCCAGTCGTGACTAGGACGGAAAATATTCTCTTGTAAAATGACGAGCGTAAGTATAAACCGCTTGATACACTCGCTTTGTGTACTCTTTAAGTCTGTATATAGTTTTTGGTAACAATTTTGGTTGTTGAAAAAAATCAGAGATCGGGTATCTGATAAGATTAGCTGGACGTGTACACTGTACTCGCAAAGATCGAAATTTATCATTTTCCTCATACTTTTTATCATGTTACATCGTCTAAGTAGGATGTCTGTGGCCTTTCCTTTCCCTCTCCGATTGATAGATGCAAATCATCGATTGTCCACTCCAAATGTGGAACGGATCTAATAGAACAGTGATGAAGTTAAATTTTTGAGCGTCTTTATTGCCACTTGGTCCATTTCATCTACACCACTTGCTACTTTCATTTATCTGGCGCGCGCCTACAAAAGCCAGCCAACGGTCTGCTTCAATCTTAACCGGAACCCCCCACTGTTTTTCAGCCTCCTGATCCCTAAATTCTGACTCACCAGCTTCCCTGACTCGGTCTCTCTCGCATAGTATTTCAGTAGCAACATCATTGGCGAAGCACATCTCCAGCTAGACAGACTCATAGATTCCTTTCCACCATGAAGAGCATGAAAACCCTCCGTGTAGCCAAAAGAAGCCTCAAGATGCGCCCCCTTGCGCCCTCCTGTGTCAGATTCAGCTCGACCCAGGTTCGTTTTTTCAACATTTGGCGCGGAACGCGTTATAACCTAAAAACGTACACCAATTCCATAGTCCAAGGTTCCCTCAACAAGATATACTACAGCTACGCACACCTCTTCGGCCACATCGGCCGCAACTACGAAGGCCATCTCCCGTGCCTCGGAGTACCTCCTCCCGGTGTACGCCCGCCCTGACTTCATCCTCTCACATGGCAAGGGCTCGTACGTCTGGGACACCGATGGCCGAAAGTTCCTCGACTTCAGCGCTGGCATTGCGGTGAATGCCCTTGGACACGCTGACGACGGGGTCGCCCAGGTGCGTTGAACTCGATTTTTTTTATTTTTTACGCGTTTTTCCCCCTTTCTCAACTATGCGCGTCATACAAAAATAGGTCATCGCAGAGCAGTCGGGCAAGCTCTTACACACGAGCAACGTGTATCACAACGAGTGGGCCGGCAAGCTCGCAGAGCTGCTCGTTACTTTGACACAATCCGAGGGTGGACTGGGGTCTGTACCCGGCACGTCGGACAATAACAGCGCGAAGGTTTTCTTCGCGAACTCGGGCACTGAAGCTAACGAAGGTGCCCTAAAAATTGCGCGCAAGGTTGGGAAGGACCGGTGGGCAGCTGCAGCTGCGGGACGCTCATGGGACGCGCCTGAATGTACGAAGACGCGGATTGCCTGCTTCCAGGGCTCGTTCCACGGGCGCAGTATGGGTGCGCTGAGTGTTACGAGCAACCCGAAGTATCAGACGCCTTTTGCGCCGCTGCTCCCAGGGGTTGACGTGGGGCGCCTAAATGATCTAGAAAGTCTTCAGACCCTCATTGGGGAAGATACCTGCGCGGTGATCGTGGAGCCGGTCCAGGGCGAAGGAGGTATTAATGTCGCGAATGCAGAGTGGTTGAAGGCACTCCGAAAACGGTGCGATGATGTGGGAGCGGTATTGATCTACGATGAGATCCAGGTAGAAGAACTCTACTTGACTGATACATAATTAGCTCATCTTTTCTTAGTGCGGCCTGTTCAGGACAGGCACCTTATGGGCACACTCTTCTCTGCCCATGGATTGTCATCCTGATATCGTGACGATGGCCAAGCCGCTGGCGAACGGGTATCCTATCGGTGCAGTTTTGCTCAGGGATACAGTAGCGCAGACTATGACAGCAGGTGCGTAATATGTATTTACAGGCGAAATGGAAGAAGTGTCTAATGTGAATGATGCAGGCACCCACGGGACCACATTTGGGGGTTCACCCTTGGCGTGTGCGGTCGGACACCACGTCCTTTCGCGATTATCCGCCCGGGAAACTGTCGTACAAATCAATGAAACTAGCAAATATCTGACGGGACGCTTGGAGCAACTGCCGAAGTGGTTCCCGAATATTCTTCAAGAGAATATCCGTGGACGTGGACTAATTCTAGGGCTTGGGTTCAAGAATACGGAACATCCGGGAAAATTGGTTGAGATGGCGCGTGAGCGAGGCGCGTTTGTTCTGACAGCGGGCAAAGACGCTGTGCGACTTGTGCCGAGTCTGAATGTTGGACGAGAGGAGGTGGATTTAGCTGTGGATGTTCTTGAAAGTTGTATCGGAGTCCTGTAATTTGATCGGAAATATGATTTGCCGAAATCACCTGATATAATCCAATAGCTGTGATTGGCTGAATCAGAAAATCATAAAGGTCGCGTCAAATTGTCCATAGTGATTCGATATTCCCCGTTTCCCTCTACGATGGACAAGCTTTCCTCGTTGACCCGCTTCAAAGCATCCTGTCCTTTCCTCGGGACCACAAAGACCGCTACTCTTCGTACTCTCTGTACCTCTTCGTCCACCCGCTTTCCTTCTCTCTCAGTCCTCACAGAGCGCGCAACCAAATGCCCTGTCATGGGCCCAGCGCTCAATGTCAAGTCCAAGGAAATCGTAGCCGGCTATGCCAGCGTCGCAGGCAAAGCTGACGTCGAGAAGATCCACAAGGAACAGGGGGTCTTCCCTCCTGCCGGAGCGACCATTGAGATGTGTCCGCATGCATCGGCTGCTAGAGCCGCAGCTCGTATGGCAGAAGATCTTGCTGCCGCTGCCAAACTCAAGGCAAAGGTTGAATCTGCAAAGAAGGCAAAGGCCGATTCTGCTGCAGCTGCAGCTGGGTGTCCTTTCCACCAGGCTGCCACGGAGGCCAAGGCTACAGAGCCCAAAGTAGCTACCCCAGGTGGATTTGACTACGAGAGTTTCTACGTCAACGAGCTTGACAAGAAGCACAAGGACGCGTCCTATCGCTACTTTAATAATATCAACCGTCTCGCGGCCAAATTCCCTGTCGCTCATACCAGCGACGTCAAGGACGAAGTCGAGGTCTGGTGTGCCAATGATTATCTTGGTATGGGTAACAACCCGGTTGTCCTCGAGACCATGCAGTACGTGTACTCTCCCCCTATCCGTTTCTCACACCCCTGACCATGATTTCACTCAAGCCGCGCTCTGGACAAGTACGGTCATGGTGCTGGTGGTACCCGTAATATTGCTGGAAACGGTGCGATGCATTTAGGTCTCGAGCAAGAGCTCGCAGCCTTACACCGCAAGCCTGCGGCCCTGGTTTTCTCGTCCTGCTATGTCGCCAACGATGCTACTCTTTCTACCCTCGGTACTAAACTCCCCGGCTGCGTCTTTTTCTCCGATACCATGAACCACGCTTCCATGATCCAAGGCATGCGTCATTCCCCGGCCAAGCGCGTTCTGTTCAAGCACAACGACCTAGAGGATCTCGAGGCCAAGTTGCAACAATACCCCAAAGAAACACCCAAGGTCATCGCTTTCGAAAGTGTCTACTCCATGTGTGGCAGCATTGGTCCTATTAAGGAGATTTGCGATCTGGCAGAGAAATACGGTGCACTGACATTCTTGGATGAGGTATGTTTCCCTGACAACCTCGCTGTCTTACCGAATGCTTATTTTCTAATAGGTTCACGCTGTCGGCCTATACGGACCCCGTGGCGCAGGTGTTGCGGAACATTTGGACTATGATGCGCACAAGGCTGCCGGCGAAAGCCCCCATGCTATCCCCGGCTCTGTTATGGATCGCGTTGATATCATCACTGGTAGGTTCTATCCTGATTGTTGTTGATACGAAGCTAATCTTCTTCCCCTCAGGTACTCTCGGCAAGGCTTACGGCGCCGTTGGCGGTTACATTGCTGGCTCAGATGATTTCGTTGACATGATTCGGTCTTATGCTCCGGGCTTTATCTTTACTACCTCTCTCCCTCCTGCAACGGTCGCCGGCGCCCGTGCCAGCGTTGCATACCAAAAGGCATACGTCGGAGATAGGCAACTCAAGCAGGTCAATGTTCGTGAAGTAAAGCGCCGTTTTGCCGAGCTTGATGTTCCCGTTGTGTAAGCACCCCCTTCTAATAACCCCTTTTCTGATGTCTAAACTGTCTCCTCTGTTAGGCCTGGTCCCTCCCACATCGTCCCCGTGCTCGTTGGTGATGCTGCTCTCGCCAAAGCCGCCTCCGATAAACTCCTCAGCGAACACAACATCTACGTCCAGTCCATCAACTACCCTACTGTTGCCCGTGGTGAAGAGCGCCTCCGCATCACCGTCACGCCACGCCACACTTTGGAGCAGATGGACAAGCTCGTCCGTGCCGTCGATAAGATATTTACCGAACTCAATATCAACCGCCTTCAAGATTGGAAAGCCCTTGGTGGCCGTGCTGGTGTCGGTGCCCCAGGTGCGGTTGACGAGGTCGAGCCTATGTGGAACGACGAGCAGCTCGGGCTCCTCGACGGTACCACACCTGCGACTCTCCGGAACGGCGAGAAGGCTGTTGTCGACGCAAAGGCTGTGACTGCCGCCCGCAACCGGTTCAACACACTTTTGGGCAAGGTCGAG
The DNA here is from genome assembly GCA_018282025.1 of Sphagnurus paluster. Taxonomy (NCBI): domain Eukaryota; kingdom Fungi; phylum Basidiomycota; class Agaricomycetes; order Agaricales; family Lyophyllaceae; genus Sphagnurus; species Sphagnurus paluster. The sequence goes on along the minus strand of JABCKI010000007.1, from coordinate 85,968 downwards.
GAAGCCCCTGCCGCGCACATGACGGCGGGCTTTGCAGGTTTCAAAATTAAGGCAGGGACTGGTACAGTGCGCACCTCAGCGGAGGAGGTGCAGATTCCTACGGTACCCCTGATGGCCTCGGTGTCTGCTTGATCGCTACTGCTCACACTCGTTACATCCGTTGTTATCTTCCCACGTAGTCGGTCTTTTCTATACGAGTAATTGCTATGATGGAGGATCGTTTTTTACACCTTTATATGTAAGACTAGGATGTTTACTTGGCGTAAGTGAAATCAACGTGGAAAGGACAGCCACGAGCGTGCGCCACAGTAGCACTGACTGTCGGTAATTCACGAATCGCCGCCACACTTGCTTTTGCCCATTCACTCAAGAGGATAATTTATCACGTCGCTATCGGGGCGTCTGCTTCAGCTCTCTGCCCTGCCTTTGTAAACACAACATGATTTTGGGAATGCATTGACATGCAGACATCGAATGATTGACATAGTGAAAATTATTACATCCTTTCACATAATTACTTTACAAGTCGCTGGAATAGACTCATTCGGAACCTGCCATAAACCACGAAAATCTTTGTGCAACTACTACCACGGTATCTGTTTTCCCGCCCAGTCCCATATCTTCCCTCTGTCTTCGATTCCCAATTTGCCCACAACGTTGATCAACTTCTGCGCGGCGTCCTCCGGCTCAAAAAGCTGGCTCGTAGGTACAGATTTCCAAAAATTCTTGCTGAGGTCCGTCCTGACTGTGCCGGGGTGGACACCGACGCATATAGCCTGGCTCTTTTTCATCTGTAGCTGCAGATCGAATGTTTTGACGACCTGGTTCAGCGCTGCCTTGGAGGCCCGATACGAATACCAGCCACCGCGTGCGTTGTCGCTGATAGAACCCACGCGCGCCGAGACATGCACCCACTTTGCGGGTGTCGCAAGAGACGGCTTCTGTGCAGGCGGGAGGAAGCGCGAGAAGTGTTTGATGAGGAGCAGATGCGAGATGACGTTGATTTGGAATGTGGATATAATCTTGTCCAAGTCGAGGTCCGAGGGCTGTTTCTCAGGGTGTAGTACTCCGCCAGTGAGGAAGGCAGTGTGAATATATGATTCCGGGTGGAGTGTCTTTGCGAGTGTATCTGCAGCTGAAGATATGCTACCTTCAGATGTCAGGTCAAGATGAAGAAGGTTGAGTCTGTTGGGGTCGACGTCTCGCAGGGGCTCTAGGATGTGGGCTTTCATGCTGGATTCAGAGTCAGAGCGATGGGTAGCATAAACAGGTAGATCTGTTGTGCGCAAAAATTGACGGGTAAGAGAAAGTGAGAGCCCTCGCGATGCAGGAGAAACCAGAAGAAATGGGTTGAGCGACATGGTGGTGTGTACGACAAAAGGCGCCCCGATGAGCAGACGCGATGGAACGCGACATATCACGTGCTACTGTGGGGCAGCTAGTGCGCATCCGATTACGCGGGCGATGAACCCAAGAACCCCGCGAACGAACTGTATCATCCAAATATCAGTAATTACATGGTCCATTCGTATATATAATAAAATACAATACTGCACACAACAAGATTAGAAAGAAACCAAAAAGATCCTGAAACTAGTTGTCCATGGCCCGCAGCTGCGCAGACAGCGACGCGGCCAGCTGCGCAGACAGCGACGCGGCCAGCTGCGCAAGCTTTGCTAAATCCTTCGCCGTGGTGGCCTGCATTTTCTTGATAGCGGCTTCAAGGTCCGCGACGTCCTTCGCGGCGTTCGTCTGGTGATCACCCGGAACGCGACGTTTCTTGCGCGGCGGGCCACCAAGCTTCTCCTCACTCCCATCATCGTCCTCATCAAATTCGCTCTCAGCGACCTTCTTGGTAGGGTTAGGCTTGCGCTTTACACGCGCTGGCTCCACGGACCCTTCCGCACCGTGGTCGGCACCCATCGTAGCAGCAGTCTGGCGGAGGGCTGTCATAGCCAGCAACGACTTCAGTTCAATGATATGATGAGCCAACGGGGAGGAACACTTGCCAGCGTGCCGGCCGCGCGGCGGCCCCGTGCTGTTTGAGCACTTCTGATGAAGGCTTTTGCAGTGCTCGCAACGAGCGCCCTCGATTCCCCGACATGTCTTCTTGGAGCGGATGCAACGCTCGCAGGGCTGCGGCGGGTATACTGTATTGATTTGGAACTGGGGCGTGTCAGCGCAGGCGCGAGCGGACGTATCAAGACAGGGCAGCGACGTACTGTGTATCCCTCAATCTTCCTCGCGACTGGGACCTTGGCCGAGCCCGAGACCGGGCTGTCCGCGGGGGGCGCAGGAGAGACGGCCGGCGCCTCGGTAGAGCGTGCATCGCTCTTAGGCTTCTCGGTCTCGCCTTCGTCAGCGTCCATGCCGTTGCTCTTGAAAGCCTCGTCCATCACTTCCGCTAGTTTCTTTCCGTGCCGCGGGGGCATGTTGCCAACGCTTGAGCTTGCGACGCTCGACATGGCTATAGGCTGTGCGGCGATGGAACGCAACGGGTCAGGACTGTCGTTGGTGGGTTGAAAGGACCAGAATAAGCTTACTTGAGGTTTTTGGACGCTGAATGCGACGATTCCGAAGGGATTTGATGAAGGGAAGGAGCAAAGTACAAGGCGGACGAAAATGCGCGGGGGACTGCGTGAGGGCGTAAACCGTGTACCACACGCCCACGATCAATCAGAGCTGTTAACGGCGCTGTACTGATTATGTAATCGATTTTGACATGCGCGCTCTCTCCCTTCACAGCTCACTCTATTTCAATTGGAACCGTGGCTATACGATCTTAAAATGCAGATCTTGAAAAATCTGCGCATCCTAAGATCCAGCACCAGTGCGAGCGTAGCTGCAGCGAGTTTTGAGCGCATTACGATTTAGAGCTCCGTCAAAACTCCGCTCAAAGGAACACGCGTGATTGACTCCCTGCATGAGTATTGTTTTCCTGTTTCCCTGTCGTCTGGCGTAATAATTAGATACAGACGCGCATGTCATGAATCTAAAAAGATTCATTCGCGATGTCCGACGCCCTCCGGGGCAGCGAGGAGGGACGCGTACTCACACGCTAGCTGAGTACCGAAGGCGACCACCCCACGGGCCTCGAGGCTGCCATATCGATATCGTGGCTTCGTGCAGTCATCGCAGCCTTAGGCCGCGAAGCACAATATATCCTTTACTGAGCTTGACCACGTTGTGCGTTGACCGCGGACCCCGGGTTTATCCGCGCGTCGCTGGTATCTACGCAAATGGGAGACAGTACACTCACAACTCGACCCAGCGAACCGGGGTATTGTGTACGTATGCTTCGCGACGCGCGGGGCGCTGATTGTAAGTACCCGGAGGAGGTGTACCAAACGGTGTGCAACTCCCCGACGCTGTGCAAGATGAGATAATATCAGTAGACATGTTTGTTCAACGCGTCAGTGGTGAGGCCTTGAGGCTGCAATGCGTAGCTATCTCGTAAAGGCTCCTCATCATGGATCCCTTCAAGTTCATGTCTTCGGCGGCCGCCACGGAGAAACTTCCACACCGGATATGTCACGAAGATCAACATCGAGCCCTCATTAACACAGCAAACTGGCATCTGTAATTGTGTATGATCCCTCTATGTCCGTTATAAACAGAAATAGAACTGTTACGGCCCTGCTTCCGTTTTTGCACTCGTCACTCCAAATCTGCCAAGGTAGAGTCTAGATGACATTACTTGAACAAGTATGAGAATAAGGAGTATTCCTCACCGATTGCGGGTATTCGCTGAGAGGGGAACATTCGAGAATCCTTGAATTTCAAACACCGGCGGCAAGTCTAATGACGAAATTTGTTTCCGGCGGTCAATAACTTCTCTTCCGACCCATCTCTCTCTTTACACCGACTATGGCCCATTTTCTGGCATGCACGCGCCGCCGCACATTCCAACAACTCGTCGCATTCGAGCGCCATGGAACAGAGCGCCATTCAACACCGTCATTACATATGTCCCTAGTACCAACTGTCCCCTGTATCGTCCAGCAGTCGCGGACGGTTCGAACGAAACGGGGCACCGATTTTTACACCAATGCTCAGAGGCAAGATGAGCGACTGCTTAAAGTGAGTTCTCCAGTTCAAATATGGTCTATGAACCGACTCGTTGACGGGTTTCTCCAGCGGCTCGAAGCGCAGCTTGCGAACGCACAGGCTCGTTTGAAGAGGGAGGAGGAGGAAGCGGAGGAGCTCCAGAGACAGCAACACCAGCATGGAAGCCGTGCTGCGACGAAAGAGTCTGGAGAAAGTGAGTCGTGTGTTGATGCCGCAGTCTCGTTAGACTAACCTGGGCACGTTCAGACCATAACGTATATTTCTGGGACAAAGTGCTATCAAATGAGGATCGCGCTAAACTTGCGAAACATGGCATAAAAACCTGTGTGTGCTACTTTTGATATTCTCAGATACCTCGATGCTCATTCGATATACGTTCAAGTCGATGAACTATATTTCTTACATTCCGAGGCCGAGGCAGCAATGTCACAACCTCCCCATCCATCCGTCGAGAACCTCCAGCCTCGACTGCGGGTCGCGTACGAGATGTACTCGAGCATTCCACAAAAAGTCGCAGGAAAACGACCGTCTAGATTCGGGTTAGGCTGGTTCTAAGGCCTCATGGATCCTCGTGGCTTTTGATGTAGATGTAGATGATGGACAATCGATATTAACTAGACGGCTGCGCAACGCCCTAGACCCCACGGATGTAAAATATCTATAGCTATACAGTGCCATTTAATATCTGCTGTATCTAGAACACAATCACCACTCGGATTTACTCGTCGTCCTGGAACATGCCGTCTTCTTCATTCCAGCCCAGGGTTTCTGGAGTGATCCCAAGTTGCATCAGCATCGTCCCCAGCGTATCCTGCTGCTTCTCGTCGATATCGTCGTCCAAGCCTAGGCAAGGTCCAGCCCCAGTTCCAGGCTCTTCAGAATCCGCAGTAGCAGTAGTGTCCTCTATAGTATCAATGATAGGTTCAATGCTCCAGCCCCAGTTCCGTTCCTGCATGGGTTTTTCTTTTTTGTCGTTCCATCCCCAAGAGTCCGCAAACCCTGTTTTCTTAAGAGTCCCTTTCGGCGAGGCGCCCCAGCCTTGATCATCGCTACTCGCATTATCCTTGACCAGGTCCCAGACCTCCCAGGCGACTTCGCGCCCAGCTTCAGTCCATTTCTTGACGAGGGCCCGCAGCGTGCCCTCTTCGCCGTCTTGCTTGACCTTTATAGCGCGTTTCAGAAGATGAAGTTGACGCTCGAGGGCTTGTATTGTTGGTGTCATCCGAATTGAAAAATTGAGCTTGGAAGAAACGTTCAGAGAGAGGGGGGACTTGAATTGGGTAGCAGCCCGCTGAGTGCGATGTTTAGTCTTCGTGGGTGTCATGTCAACTTCGGAAAGAGCAGTAGGGGATAGGGAAACTGTGGTATTGGATTGAGGCAATACTGAGAGAACTTCCAGAGTAGCATCTTTCGACACAGGAGCAGGTGCGGATTTCGGTTGCTTTAGGAGTGGAGATCGGAACGGAGTGGTTAGTTTCTTGTGCTGTAATTTCTGTGATGCGAGGGTTGAACGTTTGGGATTTGGTAAAATTGTTTTGTTCTGAACAAAACGTAGAGTGAGCCAGCGATATAGAAAAGCAAGCGTCTTACGGGTACAGTGTCATCGATATTGTGAGACTGGTCTAGTAGGGATGGCCTCGAATGACCCCCCGTATCTTCTAATATCTGTTCCTTAAATGTTGGCTGAGAATTCAAATCGAGATTTGGATGCTTGGACGGCCGCGGTGAACTGGCCTCAGCTTCGGCTTTGCGTTTTCCTAAGATTGATTGCGAATCAAGGTCGAAAATCGGCAGCTGGTTTCTGGTTAGCTACCGTCAATTTTGTGAAACCAACTGAGTTGTTACTTCAGTATGGAAAAGCTCAGGATATACGACTTCTGAGACCGGTTTCGGCAAAGTTGTTGTCGTTGTGATTGCTTCGTTTTTTGTATCGAGGCTCTGGAGGAGCAGTAAGTGACGATTTCAAAGTTGAATTTTTCTTCGTTGAATGTACCGGTAATTTTATTGGTTCATCATGCAGTCCTTCACCAAGAGTGGGAGAATATCCGCATTGCGGCAGAGAAAACCCAATACCTTGCGGGGGAGAAGAGGCTGGTAAAGAGCTGCGAGGTGATGAAAGGGGGACTGGGCTGTGGATATCATCACAGAGAACCTCCCCGAACTGGCGTAAAAGTTCGTCAGTAACTTTTTTGTTTAAAAAAATGTATGTGCAGCACAAACCACCACATCGCTATCTGAGAATATCTGTGGTGGTAACACCGCTTCTTGGCTGGACATATGCGTAGACATAGGACTCATCGGGGTAAGAGGAGGATATAAGGTATTCGTAGATTCCTCTATGAACGCGATTGATTCAATTTCGATGATATTTTCCTAAGCAAAATAAACTTTGATAAGATGCAAAAAATATCTGGGGAAACCATATCATCTAAAGAAAATGCGCACCGTATCATTGTTGCCGTCCTCCATTGGAGGGTCCGACTCCATAATTATGGAGTTCTCGCCATCATCTGGCTGAAAACATTCATCCTAAGAAGAGATCTCAGCTATCCTCCTTCGACCCATCACAGAAAATGTACCAACGTTTTTTGGGCTTTCAGAATCATTGCAGGGATTAACAGCCGAAGATTGCGATGATGGGAATGGAGAGGATGTGAAAATATCAGGGGGACTTGACGTCGGGGGTGACGATGAGGCATCATGATCAATGGTGTGAGAGACGCAATGTGAGCCTTTTTTTGGGCCTGTAAAATGATCTTGATGAAGCAACTGGTAGCGATTCGGAGATTGCAGCAAAGAATCCGCAGATGAAGAGGTCAAGTCTTCAGATTGAGAAGCGTCGTCAAAGTTCTAGATATATGCGCAGTAAAATGCTGGGAAAATTCAGTTAATTAAAGAATTTATGCATTCAGATACCTTAGATAAACTGCTATCCTTGAAAATTGGCTGAGAGGAAGCGCCATCTGTTAGTTCAGCAGTTGGGGCGAGCTTTTGGGATTACGGTTAAGTAAATATCCTGGTGCGCAGAAATCGGATAGACTAACTGTCGTAGATATATCGAGTTCGTGGGCAGGTTCCATCCTTAGCCTTATCAATATGTTGTTAGTTGTTCAGAACTCGACAATGAGTGGGTGGAGGTGGGTGTTTCATGTGATGTGACAGGACGTGTGGCCGGTGCTTGCCGGGGCATTGAGGGGCAACACGGGCAACCCTTGCAACTCCGATTCCCTGTGCTTCATTCACCTCAATAACAACGGCCTGATCTCCGGTCGATGGGCTCTGCTAATCTGCTCTACTTGCCAACTTGCTCAACTAGATATTTCCCCGATCACGACGTCATCTCGTTTTCTTTGCAGGCCCGGAATTTGGGACATTATCCACTCTAGTACACTCAACTTTGCATTGGATGACGCCAAGATTTTCTCTCTAAAAAGATTGTAATATCTACCTAGTAGACGAATATCTATGTCACTCTCGCTATTTTGTCTGCAATATCGTAAAGGAAGAAAAAGATGATGGTATGATTACTATGTTTTGTGTTAAGACTGACTTACACTGATCCTCTTCTAGGACTTGGGATAATTAATTTAAATTTGAACATCGTTAACAGAATATCTCAGTCAAAATGGGGTATTTTATCGCTACTGGAAATACCGATGTCGTTCAATCCAATTGCCCCACACCAATTCCTATGCCGAAAGACTCTTTACGTAGGGCGAAGCTTTCACTTTTCGACAATCGATACCTTCTTGCTAATGTCTTCGGCGACCCTCTTTGCTCACTTCATACCCAACGCCAATTCCTTGTGCAGCAGTTCCACTTCTTGTCTATGGATCAAATTAGACTGCTTCTAAAACGCAGAGAGCATAAGAACGGAGACAGAAACCCAGCGATCCTCCAATACTCCAATCTTTTCTTCCTCCCCTTCCCGTGTGCAGTCATGTTGTCAATTCTTGTAATTTTGGCAGTTCTGAGTCTATCATCAGCGAAATTCCTGCCTAGCACCAAGCCTCACATTGGGGTGCCCATTTCTTTGACAAGACGCACGACGTTTGTGGACCAGTACGGTGTGGCCAATGTAGATGCACTCAGGAACCAAGTCGCACAAACTGCTAGGTAAATCCCATCCCCAAAGATTTGGTCTTGCACCTCAAGCCCTTTGTCTTAGCAAAATGCGCCGGGGATTCCGCTCCTTTCACAGGAATACAGGTACTACTCACCCTAGCGACTCGAGGAGACCCACGTATTACAAGCGCCAATCGGGATCGGGATCTAACGAGTTGACCAGCTACAATGGCGTTCTATGGCATGGCACGATTTCCGTTGGGAGCCCTCCGGTTTTGTTCAGCGGTCTGTGACAAGTTACGCTATGGTATTTTAACTTACTAAATGTGCTCATTCTTCGATTACCAGTCGACTTCGACACAGGTACCCAACCTTTCGCTCTCTAGCGCGCTTTTTTCTAAATCTCTCGATATAGGTAGCAGCGATATATTTCTCCCAGGACAAGCTTGCGCCCTCAACTGCGAAGGCCATTCTGTATACAACACATATACGAGCTTGACATCCAAAGACCTGAACCAAACCTTCAGTCTAACCTACGGAGATGGCTCGACCGTCGAGGGCGACCAGTATACCGATACTGTCACGGTCTCTGGATTGACGGTAAAATCCTATCGCTCTAAATCAATTTATTTCGATTCATATAATTTGTGCCACGCAGGCTGAAAACCAGACAGTCGGCGCCGCGGTGAGCTATTCCGAAGGCTTCGCCATCCGCAATTTCCCCGCGGACGGTCTCGTGGGGATGGCGTTCCCTGAAATATCTTCTTTTGGAGCCGAACCACTCTTCCACAGTCTCGTCGCCCAAAATCAGACGGTAGCACCCCAGTTTGGGTTCAAGTTGGCAGAAAACGGCTCTGAGCTGTTTTTGGGTGGCGTGAACACCGATCTTATCAAGGGCGACCTGGTGTACACTCCTGTTATACAACAGGTGTGTAGCAAGAACTGCAATTATAAGTCACGGAGTTGACAGCTGATATTTTGTAGGGCTTTTGGCAAGTAAACCTCGAAGCTGTGAGCTTGGACGGATTCCCTACCTCCACCAACCAGTCTGCAATCGTCGATACTGGAACAACGTTGGTCCTGGGCGACTCCAAAAGTGTCACCGACTTCTATTCCTTGATCCCTGGTGCAAAGCCTGCGTCCCAGACGGTTGGTGAGGGATTCTTCACATGTGCGTACATATGTTTCTCTGGGTGTCCAACTGGCATAAGCTGATGAATTTGCTCAACTCAAGTTCCATGCCAGAGCGCCCTCAACATCACGTTGACGTTTGGTGGTCAGCCTTTCCCGATTTCCCCGGAGACATTTAATCTCGGCCAGGCATTCGCGGGATCGAAAGATTGCGTTGGGGGGATTGCGGCTTTTGATTTGCTCGATGGTATGTGGAATCACCTGGTATAAGGGTAACATTGAGTTCATAATTATGGTATCCATAGTGTGGATCGTCGGCGACGTTTTCTTGCAGAATGTTTACACTGGTATGTTAATATTGTCAGCCATGAGAAAATTCCTATTGACGTGCATTCCCAGTCTTCGATGTTGGAAATAATACCGTGGGCTTCGCGGCTCTTGTAGAATCCGAATCTGAACCTGAACCCGAACCTAGCTGGTAGGGAGGGGAGGCGTTGCTGTCGCCCCGTATTCATAGACGTTTGCCTGTTACTTTACTCACAACTGTACCACATAGAAGAAATTGTACTTGATTCAAGTAAATCTCCCTGGCATGTGACCCCTTTTCGGCCTGTGATACTGGTGCTTTTTCTTTGTCTTCAGTCGACGAACGGTACTGGGGCCATGCATTTTAGAATAAAAAAAGCCGATGTGTTGTCAACAATTGAAACGTTTGCGAATGAACACTGTATGTGACGCTGAGTGCAGGGCCACATCCTTCGTCGCCATATGCAAAATGACTCCACTTTTCTTGTCCACTGATATGATATCACTATCCCCTTGAACAAAAAACGTACAAGTTACCAAGACGGGGTACTGAAGAAAATCGAGCAGAAAGGATGGATTCCAAGCACGTCCGACGCCCTCAGTATCCCACCGGAAAATGACATCACGGACGGTCTTTCTAAATATGTTGTACAAATTCGAGCCTATCCTAGTACGGCGTGCGCACACCAGAAGCCCACTAAACGTGTATAAAATCCAGCGGCACGGGCGCTCCTACATCTGCATCTGCACCTCGGTTCTGCTCTATTTTTTGCCGGGCTGGGGCTGGGCGCGCACGCGCGGGTCGCCGCGCTCACTGCGCTTCCGCAGCTTCTCCTGTCGCTTGCTCGTGCCCGCCGCTTCCTTGTCCTTGTCCGACTTTTCCTCGGACGCGGGTGCGCTGGCGCTCGATCGGCCGAGGACCATGGGCGAGATGACGGACACCCAGAGCTTGAACACGGCGTAGATGGGGATCTGCAGATGCACATACAAATGAAGATGCGGGTGGGTGGGGGAAAGGAGACAACGTACCACCATGTATAACCACCAGAACCATTCGCCAAAAGCACCGCTGCCGATCTGGCATGCCCCTGTGCCGCGCGGGGTCAGGTCGCGCACGATGAGCAGAGTTTGGAGTTTAAGAGGACGCACAGGTGACGTAGAGGATATCAAAGCACCATTCAGTAACACCGGGCTGGTTGAGGTCCTCGCCGTACGAGATGAGCGTGCCGGTGGTGGGGTCGCGCCTTGTCGTGCCTATCTTGACGAGGTAGTTGGAGAGGAAGAACGCCGGGCAGAATGTGACGATGTAGATGGCGATGGAGCCCTTGGACGGCGGGAGCGAGTCGCGGCGAAAGAGCACGCGCAGGAGGAGCGAGAGGACGGTGGGGATGAGCATGCCGAACTTGAGCGTCTTGACCGCGGATTCATTTTGGTTCGCTGGGGCGCTGCGGTGAGTGCGGGAAGAGCAGGGAAATGGGAAATGGAGAGGGTGCTCACCGATGCGTTTCGCGGAGGCGTTGGCCATAGTGGGCGTGCAGGTCAAGTCAGTTTTCAGCCACGTGCCGTGTCGATCACATTCAATTGCGGACTTTTGAGTCTCAGTCTCAGTCGAGGCCTTGCCATGGACTCGCAGGACATCGCCATGCAGCCCGCCGACGAGGATCCTGCCCAAGTGCTCAAGAGGCTAACTGAAAACGCGCTCGATGCGAACAAGGCCCACCAGCATGCGCTCACAAAGTACGCACACAAGCTCACTGCAGATCTCGAGGAGCTCAACAAGCTCATGGTGTGTAGCATCCATCCCTGTTCGCACCAAGAACCTTAGCTCATCTCTTATGGGCGCAGGACGCAGTGACGACCGACGACGTTGACGAGGACACACTGACAGACACGGTCGAAGTGTACATCAACAACGCGACGAAAGCAACAGGCCCGTGCCCGCTCTCCGAATTCCTAAACACAGTGCACACGATCCGCCTTCTAATTCGCGAAGTCAGCTAACTACATCTATAAATACGTATCCAGGAGTCCCCCTTTTTCGAAGACGCCTCGCGCCGCGCGCGGTACATGGCGCAGACGATCGACCACCCCAGTACGTCGCCCGCACCAGAGCCCGATCCGCGCGTCTAACCATCCCAGAACCGCTCTAGTGAAGACCAGGGAGCTCGAAACGCTCGCCGAGGCCGTGAAAGCCGAGAACATGCGCCTCCAGGCGCTCGAAGCACAGCGCAGGCACGTCGTCCTTGTCGATACCGCTGTTGGTGTTGATGCCAAGCCATATACAGGGGAGACGGCATGTCGACGATCGACATTGTGAACAACACCGAAGGCATAAACTGGAACAACGTCGCCGAAAAGGTACGAGTGCCCCGTGCCTAGACCCACACTGGAATGAAATAAATACGTATTCTGCAGGTGGGCCACGACCGCACCGCGGAGCAGTGCCGCATCCGGTGGGTGGGCGACCGCCACCCGTCGTTCAACCACGCAAACTGGGCCAGCCCCGAGCTGGAGCGCCTCAAAAGCATCGTCGCAGCCCAGACGCGCGCACACGATGGCAAGATCGACTGGGTGCAGGTCGCCTCGGAGCTAGGGGTGCGTTGTCGGTGTCCCTTCTATATATATAACTCTAACTCAGTTTGTGCCTACGACCAACAGACCAATCGCACGCCGCTGGACTGCATGCGCCGCGGCGTCCCGCGTGCGCGACACGTCTGGCACCCAGAAGCAGACGCCAAGCTCGCCGAGGGCGTGCGCCGCTACGGCATAGACAACTGGAGTCTCGGTGTGTCATTCCTTTCCCTTCCCTGCCAGCACTCATACTCACACTCCCCAGTCGCGCGCTTCGTCTCAGAAGACGCCACAGCGTCGCAATGCTCCGCACGGTACCAGCGCGCGATCGACCCTGCGCACAAGCGCGGCGCGTTCACCGAGGCGGAGGTGGCGCGGCTGCGGAGTGCGGTGGCGGCGTACGGGACGGGGTCGTGGGTCGAGGTCGCTGCGTGCCTCCCGGGGCGCACGAACGAGCAGTGCCGTGACCGGTGGGTGGAGCATCTTGCTGGCGCGAGTGGGAGTGGGGGTGGGGGTGCAGGGGCAGGAGCGGGGGCGGGGAGCAAGGCGGCGGTGGTGTGGACGGAGGAGGACGATGTGGCGCTGAGGGATGCGGTTAAGGCCATTGGGAACCGGTGGACGGGGATTAGTGTTGGGATGCGGAATGGGGCGACGGGGCAGCAATGTCGTGGAAGATGGGACAAGCTTAAGCGACTGCAGGAGTTGCGGGACGCTGGGTCTGCGTCGGGTGGAACGAACCAGAGTGTTGCCGTTGTCACGCCAGATGAGCCTGAAGTGGCGCCGTTCCTGCCCGCGCCCCCGCGCCCGAGACCGAAACCGCGGCGCATCGTAAAGAACAAGGACAAGGATAAAGGCAAAGAAAAAGAAAAAGAGCAAGAGCCAGAGCAAGAAGACGAGACGGAGGACCCGACGATGGGTTCTGGGGAAGCTTCTGCGAGCGCGAAGAAACGGGCTGGAGAGGATGGCGGGGGGGATGGGGATGGGGCTGAGCAGCCTGCGCCGAAGAGGCGCAGGACGACCGCTTCGAGCAGGAATAAGAGCATGAACAAGGACAAGGACACGACAGGCGTGGACGATGCGCCCAGGAGCTCGCCGCGCAAAAAGGCTGGGCGTCCGAGAAAGAAGGTTGTCGAAGTCGACGAAGATGACGATGATGTTGGGGATGACGGGACGCGTGTTTCTGCTGCGACTGCACCTGGACCCGCGCCCGAACGCCCGAAACCGCGCCCCCGTGGGCGGCCCAGGAAAGTTGTTGTTCCTGAGCCTGATCCTGGTCCTGGTCCTACGTCCACTACCACCCCGCCAGCACCCCATATGGCGGAGCCTAACCCGGGCTATGGGGAAGGCGGGCCCGCGGATACAGGTGCAGACGCGGCTTTTCAAACTGACGCTCGCTCTCATGCTTTTGCTTCCGCTTGTGACCCTCCTGCGCCTCGCCCAACTGATGGCGAAGATGTTGATGTCGATGCTGTTGCTATTGCAGATGATCAGGGTGAGGGCAGCGAGGGCGAAGGTCGGGACGAGGGCGGGTTGGACGAGGGGACACCAAGGGGACGGCGGGGGAGAGGACGTGGGCGTGGAAGGGGAAGGGGAAGGGGAAGAGGACGCGGTAAAGCTACAGGTAGTGGAAGGGGGCGAGGGAGGGAGAGAGGCGCAGTGCCTGCTAGCGACATTGGCTCGCCGAGAAAGTCTGCGCGTGTGGCTGCGATGCAGGCGCAGGTGGACGGCTCAGGGGCAGGGGCAAGTGATAAAGGGGCAGCAGAATTGTCTGGCGAATCACACTAGCTTTTCATAGCATATCACATAGTAGACTATAATACAAAAAAAACGGGTATCGCTACTGAGTCTTCCTGGCAACCTTCCAGCGTTTCCTCGGATGAACCGTCGACTCGCAGTTGACGATGTGGCCGAGGAGCTCGCCGTCCTCCTGGTTGGCGCCGTCCTCGGTGGCGAGGAGGAGGTTGCGGAGGGACTCCTGGACGAGGCCGGCGGTCTTGAGCTTCTTCTCGAGGGACGGGAGGGCGGCGCGTTTGGGCGGGGACGCGGGGGTGCGGAGGTACGTGTGTTTGGGCGGGAGGGCGGGGAAGAAGGCGGGGAGCGTGCGGAGGGTGGGCGGGATGGAGACGGGGGCGCCTTCGTCGTCCGAGGGGAGGAGATCGGGTGACGGGGAGCGGGAGGGCGGGGGCAGGAGCGCAGGGGCGTGCGGCGTCGGAGTGGCGGTGGTGGGTTCTAAGTGGCGTGTTAGCGGTGGTTTGTGATCAAACATGAGACGTACTGCGTGGTCGCTTGCGGGTGACGGCGCGGAGGGTGGCTGGGGGGATGTGGAACTCGTCACATGCGAGGACGAGGTCGGTGGCGATGGGCCCCGCGCGGTTGGCGAGGTTGGCGTACTCGTGTGCGCGCAGAAAGAGCTGCTGGAGGACTGCAAGGGGTTAGATGAGAGAACAGCGATTAAAGCTGAGACTGACAGGCTACGACATCGACCTCGAGGCGGGCGAGTGCGGCGGGCTGGGCGGCATCGAAGCCGGCGTCACGGAGCTGGGCGGACAGGAGGCGGCGGAGGGCGAGGGAGGCGACGGCGGGGGTGATGCTGGTGAGGTCCGGCGGAGGCGGGGGCAGCTCCGGGGAAGGCTCCGGCTGGGGCGGGGGCTGGAGATGGGGAAAGGGCGGGAAGTAGGGGAGCGGGGTGTACTGGGAAGGATAGTGCGCGTACGGGTTGTACGCGCCGTCGGCCGTCGTCGCTGGTTGGTACATCCAAAGCTATACGATGCACAGCCACTCATCGTGCTTTTATCTTTCAATTCATGGCTGCTCGTCCTGCCATCGTCGGCCCTCCACAGCCAGAGCCCCCCTTCCCCGTCCTCCTCGCTGGCCCAGTTCAGCACGGCTTTGGTCGCGGCAGCAAGGACCTCGACTGCCCCACTGGTCCGTCTCTCACCCAGCTCTGATCGCACCCACTCACTCGTCCCCAGCGAACCTCCCCGACGAATCCATCACACCCCTCATCTCCGTCGCCCAGCACGGCATCTACTACGGCTATGCCCAGGTCATCCCCTGCCCAGATTCGCCCCTCCCCGCCCAAGATCTCCATGTCTTCCCCATGGTCATGAGCCTTGGCTTGAATCCAGTCTACAAGAACGAAAAGCTCTCGGCGGTGTGTGTTTATTGCCAAAACTGCAGCACTATCTAATACTCTATGCAGGAGATTCACATTATGCACGAATTCGAATCCGACTTTTACGGGCTCGAGATACGCGCCGTCGTCCTCGGCTACATCCGTCCCGAACTCGATTATGTCTCTCGTGGTGCGTGCCCCTCTCTTTCTCTCCTACGGTCGACGCTGACACCACACCCAGAGGCACTCATTGACGACATCAACACCGACAAGGCCGTCGCACTCGCCTCGCTCGCCCGCCCCGCCTACCAGGCATTCGCCCGCGACCCCCACTTTCTTCTCGAGCAGTAGTATCATTAGCATTTCCTGTACTTTTGTATAGATCTAGACCACATGTAGAATGGATGGATGGAATAATAGCCTAGCACTCCATCAGCCTAAAATCGACACCGTAACCACAAAACACACACCTCTACAGCCTCCTCGCCTTCTTCGACCTCGTCCCCCCAATCTTAATCGGCGTCCTATCCGTAATACTCGCCACAAGCGGCCTCACCGCATCCCCCTCACTCGTCAACAGCGCCCGGTGCATCGCATCCCTCCCCTGCCCAAACCCACTAAAATACAAATCCACCTGGAACGTCCTCCCCTTTGCAAGCGCCTCCACCGCCTTGAACGTACGCACCGCGCACTGGTACCCCGCCTCGTAGCTCGACCGGTTCACCTTCTTGAACCCGCACGACCCGCCCGAGAACGCAGCGAGGGGCACGAACGTGTCGCTCATGAGCGTCGTGAGCGTGTTGTTCCGCGTCGACTTGCAGTACAGGCTGTACCGCGGGATGGCGGCCGTGTAGTCGCGCTGCGCGAAGGGGTTGGGCGCGCGCGGGGTCGGGGAGGGGTACCCGTCGGGCCCGGCGGTCGGCGGGCTGCTGAGGTTGTCGAGCATGGTGAGGAGCGCGTTTTCTGGGCCCGCGCTGGGGGGTGGGATGTTGGCGAGCGCGCGGGAGACGTGGAGTGTGCGCTGGTGCAGGCACAGTGTGCGGGCGGGGGCGCGTAGGGCGGCGAGCATGGTCGCTGTACTGTTTCTGTACTGACGCTTCGGTGGTTGGTGCCAAAAAAGTCGTGTTCAAACTCCGATTCGCCTCTTCCGAAAATCCATCGGTTCGTCTCGGCAATTATTATTCCACATCCACCTCCCTCTCCAGCGCGCCTCTCATTCCACAATGGCCGTGAGCACACTTTTCTCGTTCTATCAAAGGCCCTACTGACTGTCTTGGCTTCGCCCAGCTCGCCACAACCGTGTACAACACCATTTTCAAGCGCAACAGTACGTCCCACTCCATTTCCGCCTCTCTCTTTTGCTTTGGCGGCCCTTGCTCACCACGTACACACCGCTGCAGGCATCTTCGTCACCAGCATCTTCGCCGGCGCATTCGCCTTTGGCATCGGCTTTGACGTCGGCGTGACCAAGTTCTACGACTCGTGGAACAAGGGGGTGCGTGCTCGTTCTTCTCCTCGTCTATGCTTATGCTTATGTATATGTATAGAAACAATGGAAGGATATCCGGCACAAGTATGTCGAGGCGGAGGAATAGACCATTGACTGGTGACTCTGAGATTAGAGGGCAGGGGCATTGGGCAGGCTATAGCTATGCCGTTTTAGTGTTGCAGCATAATTGAAGCATAGATTTTTCACTGGGTGCTACGGAAAGCTACAAAAAAAACACTAGTCCAGTAAAGACACCTCTACCCAAAACGTTGAAGACAGTCCTTCAAAAATGTAGCCCATTGTGTGACGCGTAACTGTGACAGCCTTGCGGACGTACCACGAAGGCCCAACAACAAAAAATGTCGACGCGAGGCCGCTCGACGTCTGCGCCGCCAACAGCAGCAGCACCAGACGACGCCGGCGCCAAGATGGACGTCGACAACGACGACAAGCGCGACGCCAAGGTCGTCATCATCACCAACCTCACCCGCAACGTCGCAGAGTCCCACCTTCACACCATCTTTGCCTTTTACGGGCCCATCGTCAAAATCGACCTCCCCGTCTTTGGAAAATGTCAGTCTCTCACCCAAATCCTCTTCAACTACACCTACTGACTAAACTCTCTCCCAGCTGGCCAAAACCGCGGCAAGGCAGCACTCGAGTACGCCGACCCGCCATCGGCACACAAAGCAGCGTCGCACATGGACGGCGGCCAGCTCGACGGCGCCACCCTCAAAGTCGAGCTCTCCACCCTCCCCGTCCGCTCCCGCTCGCCCTCCCCACCGCCCCGCGCCCGCAACGCACCCCCACACCCGCCCCCTCGCCCGCGCAACCCCCGCGACCGTGACCGCGACCGCCCCCGCTCCTTCTCGCGCTCACGCTCCAGGTCCCGCTCCAGGTCTCCCCCGCCCTTCCGCCGCCGCCCCGACTTCCCCTCGCAGCGCGACGCCTTCCGTGGGCGCCCATACGGCCGGCGCGGTCCTCCTGGGCGTGACATGAGGGACATGCGCGACAGGGACAGGGACAGGGACCGCGAAAGAGACAGGGACAGAGACAGAGACACATACCGCCGAGGCCCGCGCCCAGGTGGTCCCCGCACCCCAAGCCGCTCCCGCTCACCTCCACGCCGCGGTGCAGCCGGTGCCGGTGTCGGGCCCCGCAGGCGCTCCCCCAGTTACCAGCGCGGCGGCTACGGTGCCGGCGGTGGGCGGGACGGCCCCCGCCGCCGTGCGTCGCGCTCACGCAGCTACTCTGTCCGTTCCAGCCGCTCGCGCACGAGGTCTATTTCCCGCTCGCGCTCGCGCAGTCGCAGCCGCAGCAGGTCGGCGTCGTACTCGTCGTATTCCCGCTATAGCCGCAGTCGCAGTCGGAGCAGGTCTGTCAGCCGGGGCAGGAGGAGTAATAGCCGGGATGATATTCGTGATAGCAGGTCCCGCTCCCCCCGCGCGACGTGAAGAGGATTGGGTAGAGTCTAGTACTACGGTTTCTTTGTGTGTTTCGTGCATTGCCCAATGTATATTTGACCTTTTTTTAAGTGTGACATAAATTATGTATATTGTGCGACATGGTATCAAGTAAGCTAATCACTATCCATCGAGTCGTCGTCCGCGAGGAAAGGGCTGCGCATAATCATGTCATCAAACCGCCCCAAAAAGAAAAAAGTTGAGAGACTCACGCATATTCATAGTCGTTTCTGATGGCGTTGGACATCCACTCCTCGTCGGCCTCTTGGTGCGGGAACCCAGAACCTCCTGCGATACTCAATATAACCGGGAGCAGTACAAGCCCATGTAGGGCCCCAGAGACGATGAGTGTGAGCCACATGCGGAAGTAGTAGATCTGGCAAAAGAGTCAGGTCTCTATTGGATATTGTAAACCCGCCTACGCACCTCGAGCAATTTAGACCGCGTCAGGGCAAGCACAGACATACCAATCAGCTTCGTAAACGTGATCCCCGACAGTACCTGCTAGCAGTCAGCACCAGACGCCAAACACACCACAGGCAACGCACCGAAGGCCCGACATCCACCAACGCCGTCCACATCCGCTCATCCCGCTCCTTCTGCCCCGCCGGATGGTCAACCGGCAGCCCAGATCCCGCGCTCATAAACGCCCTCGCAACATGCGCACAAAACTCTACCGCAATCCCCAGCGAAATCACCAAGTTCACCAAGCTGATCGCGTTCAAACTGATCCCCCACAGCGGCATCACGCCCATGACGGTGATCACCGTGAGCCCAACGACGCCCGTGACGATCGAGCCCGTGCGCCAGCTCCCGAGGAGCACCGCGGTCACCACGAGCACTGCCGCGAGCCCAAGCCCGAGCACCTCCTGCGTGATCCCGACGATGTGCGCGTACTGGTCGAAGAACACGTAGAACAGCGAGTACGGGAACACCTCTGCGCCCGTGCGCCGCGCGATGTCGTCCGCCACACGGTGCGCCGCCGCGAACGCGTTCACAAAGTCCGCCTGCGACTTGAGCGGCGCGTGGAACGTGCGGAAGTGCGACGCCGCAACGCCCGTACCGTCAGGCGCCAGTGCGAGCGCCGCGCCGAATGAGGCCTTCCCCGCGAGGGGGCACTCCTCTGTTGTCGGCGACACGAGCCACTGCTTCACGTAGCGCATGAACTCGGCGTGCTCGGGCAGGCCCTCCATCGTGATGTTCCACGCAGGCGTCTTGTCCTGGTAGCACGGCTGGCAGAGCGCAGCGCGGTCGCGGGGCCCGCAGAAGACGCTGGGGTCCGCCTTGCGCACGCGGCAGCACTCCTCCTTGCCCGGGTCGAGCCAGCCGAAGAAGTCGTCGATCCAGGACGCGCTGGGCTCCGAGATGAACGACGACTCGGGGCGCTTGCGTTCGGCCTCGAGCATGTTGGCGACCGAGAAGTCTTGACATGTCGTGAATCGCCCACAGAGCGCTTGTTGCCCTGCGCGCTCTGTGACGTCGATGTTCCGAGAGACAAAGTATACGGGTGGCCCGACGTCCAGATATGCGTCTAGGTTGTCAAAGTAGTCTACCAGATATGAGTCAGAGGGTAGGGCCAATCTCTGGTCTAGCACGAGGGTGTTAATGATATAATTTCGTTACGACGCCACCATGACTTACCCAGTCCCAGCTCAATGTGCTGCATGGAAATGACAGACGCAACAAAAATTCCAGCAAAGGTGATCATGACGCATCCTTTCACGACAGGCTGGAGCAAGAACGGCGCATAATGCCGACGGATAAAGCGGCCAATCCTGCCCAGCCCACTCCCACTCGCCGGACCATCCAGCAGCGTAATGCGCGGCGGAAGCCGGATGCACGGGAAGCAGTCGATGCGGCTCGCCTCGAAGCGCTTCAAATCGAGGAACAGCGCGCTGACGAAGACGGTCACCTGGAGGATCGCGTTCAGCAGCACGCTGCCCGCCGCGTACAGCGCAAAGTTGCGCACGGCGGGCATGGGGACGAGTGCGCCGAGGGAGAAGGCGACGGTCTCGGTGATGGTGCTGAGCAGGATGGAGGGGCCCATTTTTGCGAGCGTCCGTGCGATGCGTTCTTCTGCGGAGAGGTACTGCGGCACCGATGCTGCGTCGACCTCGTCACGCGACGACGGGGCGTCGAAGGGGGAGCGGTGCGAGAGGGTAGGCGACATGGGTGCGCCGAGCCCGGCCTGGGACGTGGGTGCTGCGTTGGGTCCGTGGAGGAAGTTCTGGCGGTCGAGCTCGTGCACGAGGATGAAGACGTTGTCGACACCGACTGCGAGGACGAGGAAGGGAATGACCTCTGCGATGATCAACGTTACTTTGACGCCCATGAAGGAGAAGAAACCAACTGAGGATGAGACGGAAAGGATGACCAGGGCAATGCCGAAGAGGCCAAGGGTAAACTTGGATCCCGTAAAGAGACTTCGCGGCAGGCGGGGGAAAAGGCTAGGCGCAGTGTGAGTGTCAATCCACAGAGCAGAGGATGTGCCACGCTTGAAGAGGCCAGGGAAATTACGCGCCCATTGTACGAGAGAGGAAAATACGCCATGTTCCTCTCGCACAACGGATCCGGCGCCCAATGTCAACGACACATAGAAGAACATGGCAACATAGGACAAAACAACGATCTTGACATCGGTGTTCGTGCTCTTATTTATCTCCTCCTCCAACGAAATTCCCGTGGAAAAAGCAATATGCAAGCCGGCCTCTGCCGCTGATCTCTGGCTCAGGTCGGTGAGGTATGTGCGTAGCGACTCCTCCCATTCCATTGCCTTTGCCTGTACTGCAGTATCCAGGGAGTCCGATACGACATACGTGATGACGAATGCCTCTGCATCCACATAAGACTTGTGGCCATCTTTCTCTGGGACACCTCCAAGCACATAGTGGGGTGCAAGAGGTTGCTGGAAGTCGGGAAGACATTCTACCGGAGACCTGGCGCAGTCAGTGAGATGGTCAGCCCATGTGTCTTCGTCATAGTCGTCGAGGTCATTTCCAAACCAGGCAGCGATGGATTGCACCACACATGCACCCCGAGGGCCAGCGGGTTTGAAACAGACGTCGGTGAGCCGGTATCCGTTTGGCGATTTCAGGGCACGGATATCCTGTTCAACCTTGAACCAATAGTTAAGGCGATCCCAAGATAGGACCGGTGTGCCACCAGTTGCCAATGCTAGAGATATGTTGGTGGATTGTTCAACACTTTCTGGTATAGCAGTGACAAATATCTGCTCGGTGCGATAGAAGGGTCCGAAATTCTCGTCGAAAAACTCCTTCTGTTGTTTGCTCTCGGAGGAAGGTGCAACCCATAGCCTCACAGGATTTGTCTCAATTTCGAATTTCTTCCACCCAACATTGAGAAGCCCGACGAGGAAAAAGACGAGGGAGAATGTTAACCAGGGATAGGAAGCAGCGAATAGTCCAAGTTTATAGAATCTACCGCGGAGGAAGGTGTTGAGCGGGTATTGACGGGGTTGGACGGTTTCAATGGGGTCGAGAAGAGAGGCACCACGACCTAGGTGTCGCGACTCGGAAGGCGTGCCTACTGAATCTTCATCGACGTACTGTGCGAGCGAGCCTTGACCAACAAGCCCGCGGGTTTGCGTTCTGGGCGAAGCAGTCTCTTCAGACAAGGCCACGCGTTCGTATGTTCTCTCTCTACGACGGCGAATTGTTGTCGACACGAGATATCCGGCGAGGAAACCTGAAACTGCCAATGCATATCCGAGAATAAGGATGAATGAGAGGCAGGAGAGGGCGCCAATATGGCATGTAGGTCCTGCGTTTGGTGGAGGGACGGGTGGCAAGGCTGGACAGATGGAAGGACAATCTATGCATGTGCAGCGACTGGCGAGTTCGTTGTCAGCACATCCACGAGGTGTAGCGTTGAAGGGTGTGAATTCTGGCGGGGCTGTAAGTGGGAAGTTGATCTGGAAAGGGCTTCCGATAGGTTTCTCGTCTCCCATGTATTTGAAGAATGCCGTATAATCCTTCGCTCCTCCTCCAATGAGCTCCATAGCATGGCCATTCGTAGCCCCAACTTGCACATCCTTGCAGCTGTTGAAGAATCCCTCCCCATACTGCTCTTCAACGTGAAAATCAACCGACTTGACGGCCGTCTGTCCAGAAGTTGACTTTTGTGTGGCAGTTACGTTTACGAAAGATCCTTGGTCGGGAGAGCATGTGAATGTACAGAAGAAGGAGCGGAAGTTGTTGCGGCATGCAGGGCATGCTGATATGAGACCCTCGACCTGATTGAAGTTGTCGCGCAGTGCCTCGACTTGGTCTGTCGTACAACAAGCTGGGCCCTCTGCGAATTCAGGACCGCAAACCTGAACCAACAGTGAACGAGCTTTATCGTCGGGCTACAAGCCAGTCAGAAATTGTTCAAATTGCCAATAACATGAAGACTTACATCGACCGGTGGCCCGTCATATGGACAGGGCAAAGACTTTCCGAAGAAACCCTTCTTGCCGCAGGAGTCCCGCATGGCGCATCGACCAGCGGCTGATGCTTTATTGCCGCTCGCCATGTTGATGTGTTATCTGGTGTGAGCCAGTAATAATTTGAGTGGAATAAACAAGTTGAGGGGTATATGGATCGAAGGGTCAGAGCATGCAGGGTGAGCTAAGTGGAGAGCGGTGAGGAAGTAGGCGAGGGAGTGAATGAGTGACGCGACGCGATGATGATATCCCACCCGCCAACTCGACCCACGTGTTCGGCAAAGTTTCACAATACATCCCTCTCTCCACCATGGCTGAGCCCGCCAAAGCACCCAAACCCAGCAGCTCAAAGCCTCGGAAACGCTTCGTGGGCAGCAAAAGCGCAAAGCCCTCCAAACCGGGAGTTTCTGTAGCGATCAGCCACCAGATCCCACAGGACATTCTACTCGATGATCAGCTCAACACCGCAATCACACAGCTACCCTCGAACTATTCCTTCGAGATCCACAAAACCATACATCATATCCGGAAAAATAATGCAACAATGGTCGCGTTGCAAATGCCTGAAGGGCTGCAAATGTTCGCATGTACCATTGCCGATATCATCGAGAGGTGTGTCTTGGATTGTGAATTGTAAAATGCTACTAGATCTGACGCGAAAATACAGATTCACGAATGCCCCGACCGTTATTATGGGGGACGTAACATATGGCGCATGTTGTATCGACGATTATACGGCAGTCGCACTGGGATGCGATATGCTCGTACACTATGGACACAGCTGCCTGGGTATGGACTAATCTATCTCGAGAAGCCGAGAAAATAACGAATGCTATTCCATAGTTCCGATGGACCAGACCTCTATCAAGACACTTTATGTCTTTGTCGAGATCGCCATCGACGCAACCCATCTCGCGCAAACAATCCGTCTCAACTTCCCCAGTGAACGAGAGCAGTTTTACGAAAACCTTCTGCGTTCAGAAGAATCCGACCGTCTTATTCCAGCTGGCACGAAAATCGGCTCAACCTCTCACCTACGAATAGAAGGACCATCGGATTCCACGGACGAAGCAAACTATTCCACTTCCCATGAACCTACACGGCTGGCACTTGTTTCAACAATCCAGTTCGTAGCAGCCTTGCAACGACTCAAAGAGGATCTTACAGGGGAATCATTCGTCGTAGACCCTACTCTGTCGGCGCGCCAACTAGAGGGCTCTTCTGACTCACCTATTACGGATACAGAACATACTAAACTCTGGTCCGGGAGATACGAGGCTACCATCCCGCGATCCAAGCCCCTCTCACCTGGGGAGATCCTGGGATGTACAGCGCCCTCGCTGAAGGACGTCGATGCACTCGTGTTTGTATCATTTGCCTCCCTACACTCTCAAGAAAATTACTAACGCTCATGCATCTAAATAGATACCTGGGTGATGGTCGCTTCCACCTGGAGTCCATAATGATTGCAAATCCCTCAGTACCAGCGTTTCGTTATGATCCATACTCAAAGAAGCTCACGCGGGAGCGGTACGACCACCGCGAGATGCAGAGTGTGCGCGATGACGCTGTACAAACTGCACGGAGGAGTATATCGGTGTTCTCCAATACGGATGACCCTTCAGAAGAGAGAGCGACTCCACTCTGGGGCGTCATTCTCGGCACCCTAGGAAGACAAGGAAACCTCAAGCAGCTACAGGTGCGAGGGTAGTAAAATTTCTTCTCATTTTTTTAAACTTACGGGCATGTTTTTGTTTCTCTTCTCACCAGGCAATAACGCATCAACTCACTGCCTCCTCCACACCCATCCCCTACGTCCAAATCCTGCTCTCCGAGCTCTCGCCTGCAAAACTCGCGCTATTCAATCCACATATCTCTACATTCATCCAAACCGCATGCCCCCGCCTCTCCATAGACTGGGGATACGCATTCGAACGCCCCCTACTCAGCCCATATGAGACTGCCGTTGCAGTCGGGAAGGCCCCTAGTTGGATGGAGGGCAGGGCGGAGAAGGGTAGCGAGGAGCCCAGGACATACCCGATGGACTTTTACTCCGCAGGGAGCCCGTGGGCGATTTCGCGCACAACAGCAGCTTTTTAGCCCTGCGAAAGTTCGCCCAACCTATCGGACTTATTCTTATTTTATCTACCCGGGCACATCGTGCCATGGCCAGCCAGTCACCGTCAGGAATTGAATCTCCTGAACGGTCTGGCAGATGGAAGAGCCTTCGCGAAGGTACTGGTAACCCCATACGTCTACCATACGATTTCCCTGTCTTTCTGAACTGTTTCAATTCTTCCACCAAGCACGTTCGATTAAAACTCGGAAGTTGTGAAGCGACTTCCAAGCATATGTTTTGTTTTGCCGTTGTGAAACTTGCGTTTGTTTTTCTGTGCACCTCGCGGGATCTAATCGCCATCTACTTTTTGAGTTCAAGAGTTGGCTATTCGTTTTTTCCAAGCCCCCAAGCGTTTTTGGCTTCGAATTCCAGGCGTTTCTGGTTTCTGTCGAATTTCTGTTGCTCTGACGCGTTCTGACGTGCCACATGTAAAGGCTTGCTCCAGACGACGGGGGTTGATTTTTATTCTTAGTACTACCGGTCCATTGTGCGTTGCATGATCCGTGCACAGAGGCACAAACAAGGCATCATATGGAGAAAACAGGAATGAAGCAAAATCTCATGCCATCTAGGATCTCTTGAACAATAGAAATCTCGTTGCACTGTCCAAGCTTTAAGGTTCGACAAATCCTCTCACACAAAAAGCCCAACGAGTCCACCATCTTGGTAAGGATGAGATTAAATACCCCAGGTAGTAGCCCCAGATGATTACCATTACACATCAAGGCTGTCACATATATTGGTAAGGCTCCGTTAGCCCACCAGCCGGGGAGAAACTTGTGTTCCGAGATACCTACTCAAGTAGATGCACAGGGGAAATAGTAGAAATCCCTGCGAGTTCCAGAATCCAGTGCAACAAGATTTCACAACGTGTGCGATCCCGGCCGCTTGCCAGTGATCACAATAATGCAAGAAAGCACCAGGCCGCAGCTTCCTAGGATAATCATCACATTCAAGTCATCACGATCCACTGCACAGCAAGCTTATTCATAGCCAGCAGCCTCCCTGCTTTATGGTGTCACCCGACCCGAGTCGTCAGATGACTCCAGCCACATCGCCCCACATGGAGCTTTTAGAGAAGCCACAAAAACTTGTGGTGACTAAAAAACGCAGCTTAAGCCTGATATATGACGCAAACATTTTGAGGGCTGATGATCATCTAGCGCCCGTGGAACCAGCGCACTAATCGCCGTTGGACACGCACCTCCGAAGTCCTAGATTCTGTACCGTGCATCCATGAAATGGAGGAGGAATAGACTATCGCATTCTGGGGTTTCGACATTGTCTATTGCGAGTTACAATTGTGCTCGATTGGCTCGTTACGTTTGAGAGGCACCCACTCTTAGGTGACGGCTGAGAATTAGGCAAGGCTGAAGCCTAAACTCCATCCAAAGGTCAAGAAGGCGTTCAAGAGATTCCCCATTGGTCAAACACCGTTCGAACGTGGGATAGACGTTGACGAGAATTCGACTATATTTGCAGGATCGTGAGCCATCCTCGGACGCCCTAGGTCAACCACAAGACACATCTGGTGAGTACCCTAATAGAAGTTGCGTCCTGCGCTATTTACAGAACAGTTAAATTTGAATCCTTCAGAATGATAGTAGCAGTATGCCTCGGATACGATACTAGAGCAGCAGATGAGTAAATAGCGTTAAAGGCGGCGCAATACGTGGCGCTTATAACGGGAAATGAAGTGATCGGGTTTACCGGACCGTGATCACATGGTTGGATTTGGAAGATTTGCCTCGTGAAGTTTCCAACGACGTGTGGACGTTCCATGACGGCGACAAGCGCAGACACAAAGGATGACATAGATGCGCCGAAAAAGAATGTCATAAGACTAGAGATCCCTCCTCGGTTCTACCTGGTACCCGGGGCCGCCATCATCGTTGGGTCGGTCATTGGACTCGTGCGCGGGTCGCGTGCAGCGTCATTGCGGTTTCTAGCGGAGAACGTCCATCGGCCACCAACGACGGTGCAAGGATGGTACTTTTATAACAAGACGAAGAATTACAAGGTGCTTTTCGGGGGACTGAAGGGTGCAGGACTAGAGGCGAGCCGACTAGCAGCGGTTGCGTTTGGGTGGGTGGGCATTGAAGAGGGGCTGGAGCGAGTGGGCTGGGGGCAGTTCAGTGAGGTGGGGGCTGCACTAGGGACAGCTGGGATGTTTTCGGCAGTGTGTGAGTTGTTTTTGCACGATTCCGAGTGGTTGATTATACTAAGGGATCGGGCAGACCGACTGCCCTGGAAGACCAGCCAAAGAACACTGATACTGGGACTGATAATGGGGGGTAGTATGAAGATGCTGAGTTGGGGAAGACAGCAGTTGGAGGGGCTGAAAGAGGGTAGCGAGGGAGTAGGAGAGACAAAAGAAGACGCATGACGGAAAAGATACGCCGAATGGACAAAGTCCGAAGGGCCGGGGCCGCACAGCGTCATGACAGGGGCTTGTCGCGCAGAAAGAACGGGGTTCATAGATTGTATAAAGATGTAAGAGGAGCCTGCCAGGATCCTTCTACAGAGATACCCTGAGATTTGCTCCATCCACGCATTCGCAAGTTGCGCTGCTATCGTGGCTCCACGCCCAGCCGCGCTCCACATTTCTCGTGACTTTATTATGGATGCCCGGACAACGCTCATTTCAATCTCCTCCCACTATCTTTCCGTCCTGACGATCCACAAGGCAATGATAAAACTCTGGCCTACCACCCCCATAGACCAGCTCACTCCAAAGGCGTCCACAGCCCACGAGCCAAACCCATTCGACATGCAGGCGTCAGTTGCGACACATTTGAGCTCGCCGTGGCCGACGACACCGACGTCCCATCATCCACTACTTAACACTCACTCGACGTCGACCGCGACCGCGCATGCCGCACCTCATCTCCACTTCTCGGCCAACGCCGACATCACACCGTTAGGCACACCCACGCTCGGCTTACCTGCGGCTCAGCCAACTACTCAGCTCTCCCTTCATGCTCCCGACTTCAACATGCAACAACCACCTACCGCTTCACGAAGAGCCCTTGCAAGCAAGTCTTCCCCATCCTCTCCATCGCCCTCTCCACACACGGCGACTTCTACCTCTACGCCCCAGGTCACTTCTTCCAGGGGCCAAATCCATGTAAAATTAATCCAAGCCCGGGGCCTCAACGTCCGTGCATCCTCTGCCCGCCCATACGTCGTCGTTCAGTTCGAAAAGAACGAGTTCGTATCCAGGGATCCTACCGCAGAGTCTGATAAGGAGGTCAAGGGGACCGCCACGCTCTCCCGCAACTCCTCTTCCAATGCCATTTCCGCTCTTGGTGCGATTGGAAGCAAGGCTGTTGCTGCTCTAGATGCCACCCGAAGAGACCGGACCAGTAACCATTCATCTCCTGGCTCGTCTTTTTCTTCCGGCAGGTCATCCGTGGCAGGCATTTCCAACGGGCTTTTTGGTCGTCTCTCTGCCCACAACCCTGTCTGGAAACACGAGGTCTCCTTGTAAGTCTGTTCATGGCTCGTCTATGTACTTAACTGACACGCGGGCAAGCGACGTGACGTCAGAAGATTCTCTTATTACTTTCAATGTATACGATCGGTCCATCGAGGACCAGGGATTTTTGGGCACCGTACAGGTCAAGCCAATACTTGTTCATGATCATACTGTTGACCAATGGTACAAGTGAGTCTTTTTCTCCTGATCTTTCCTATCCGGCGATATCCAGCGTGACCCGATCCGACATCGTATCTGATCCTTGTATCCCTGTAGACTAAAGCCCTTCGAGAATGAGGTCGTCAATGGCGAGATGCGGGTGCAGATAACGTTCGAGCAGTACAAGGTCTGTGTTATCGGTAGTTACGTCTCACGATAACCCTGAACCAGGGCCAACCATCTACAGACAAAGCGGGCCCTCACTCCGCGGGACTTCGAATTCCTCAAGCTTATCGGTCGAGGCACCTTCGGAAAGGTCTTCCAGGTTCGCAAACGGGACACAAAGCGTATATATGCTATGAAGGTCCTGTCCAAGAAGGAGATTGTTGCAAAAAAGGAAGTTGCGCACACGATCGGCGAGCGTAAGATCCTGCAGCGCTCCCTCGACTCGCCATTCCTAGTGGGCCTCAAGTTCAGCTTCCAGACGGATTCCGATCTGTACCTCGTAACGGACTTCAAGAGTGGCGGCGAACTCTTCTGGCATTTGCAGCGCGAGACGCGTTTTAGCGAGGAGCGCGCGCGTTTCTACATTGCTGAGCTGATCTTAGCGCTGGAGCACCTGCACAAGTTTGACATCGTATACCGGTTCGTCTCTTACACCCACAACCGTCAGCTTAGCGCCCTGGCTTAGGCGACCACATCCACAGGGACCTTAAACCAGAGAACATACTCCTTGACGCCACAGGCCATGTGGCATTATGTGACTTTGGGCTCTCCAAGGCCGATTTGCGCTCTGACGAGCTGACAACGACGTTCTGCGGGACAACAGAGTACCTAGCACCGGAGATATTGCTTTCCGAACAGGGCTACTCAAAGATTGTGGACTTTTGGTCTCTCGGAGTACTCCTCTTTGAAATGTGCTGCGGTTGGAGCCCATTCTATGCCGAAGACACGCAGCAGATGTATAAAAACATCTGCTTTGGGAAGATTCGTTTCCCCAAAGGCGTTATCAATGACGATGGGAAACAGTTCGTTAAGGGCGTGAGTGTCTTTCTGGTCCAATGTCATCATCATTGTCGTCATCATCGTCATTTCCATCGCCATCGTTGTCATCTCATAGTCTGCATCGTGATGGTACCTTGATTCTCATGTATGTTTTTTTCTGTAGCTTCTCAATCGGAACCCCAACCACCGTCTCGGTGCTTCTCGTGATGCGGAGGAACTCAAGGAACACCCGTTCTTCAAGACGATTGACTGGAAGGCATTAGCGCTTAAGCAGGTCACACCTCCGTTCAAACCTGTCGTTGAATCGGACGAGTCGACAAACAACTTTGATCCGGAGTTCACTTCAGCAGACATCCGGGACGTTGGGCTCGCTGACATGGTTCTCGACGAGGAGGACCCTTCGGAGAACTGGGTTTCTCAGTCAATCGGGAATACAGGAATGGTGCACACACCTAACGGGCCGCTAGGTAGCGAGCGTGATGCGCCGAACGGCACGACTAGTTCAACGACAGTCCTAACTGGGAAAGGTCCACTGAGTCCGATTGGCCTGAATGGGTCGAATTCCAGTGGGCGACTGCAGGGGATCCAGATCAAGCCGCGGCGGAAGAACGAGGATACGGTGGGCAGCCCTCTCACAAACAGTGTACAGGCAAACTTCCGCGGGTTCACTTACTCTGGCGGAGAGAGTGTCGTGCCGCCTGCGAGTCACTTGAAGCAGAAGGCGGATACTGAGGCTGCGGTGGATGATGAGGAGATTGCGATGCCTACAACCGACGACGAGTTTGATGAGATAGGAAAGCCTGTCGGGCGCTATGCAAATGCTCGACGGAAAGGGCTAGGGTTCAGCTCCCTCGATGACGACATGTCGTGATTCTGCGTCCCCATTGCGCATCGAGAACGGTGTGGTCGCGGGAGCATATGGGCTCTTTCGTTCGCAGTAAGTGGACGGCCACAAGCAGCAGAATCGGACATCCTCATAGACTATGGAGTCTCTTTTTCTGGTATAATTTCTACACCAACCACTATAGTGCTCTGCAATACTCTACCTCCCTAACCATCTTGTACCTTTTCTGTTCTTGTCTTCTTGCGGACTTATCTACAGCCCAGTTTTATCGTGCCATTAACACCCGTATTTACCCAACCCATGTACACAGACAAGCATACGTTACGTTGTTCTAATGAAAGGACCTGCTTTATCATAAGAATTAAGTGTACTATATAAGAATATATTATAATGGAGTCCATGTCTGCATGCTTTACCAGTCATTCAAACTTTGACACCCAGGCCGCGATAGATTCAAGCCGCCGCGGAGTAGAGGTGGAAGCACAAGACCATTAATAATTGTGTTGACAACGATGGACTCGACCTCGTGAGTGGAAACTCGGCCGTACCATACGCTTGAACCTTGTGGGGTATATATCTAAACAGCGGTTAATTTATCTGACAGGATCACTGACAGGGAGCACGTACTACACAATTCCCCGCGTACTTGTGACCTCCTATATGTGAGGTTTTGAGGATGAGCGCCCGCTTTTCCTGTGCACTGACCCTGAGCTCTTTTTCTATATGTTGTTTGGTTTCTTCTGGTGTCCCCTGAAACTCTTCCAAGGGGCGACCCATAAGACAATGGCATTCTAGATGTGTGTCAGCAGCCCAGCCATTCTCTTGTAACGAATGAACGAAGGCTATCAAAAACGTGTCAGGATTGTGAGTTATTATAAATTGGGGTGAGTAATCACCTTGTTCAAGCTTTGGGGCTGATATTCCACATCGGCCGTCCCTCCTCTTATGCGAGCCTGTATAGTAAGGCGCAGTCAGCCGCAGTATCGGTTGCTCGGATGCATGAACGGTTCGGCGTACTCACAAAGTAGGATAACGCACGAGTAAGGGAGAACCCACGTCTTGAACGGCGTTTTTTCAAGAACCGCATCACCCCGTTGAACGCTCGGATCTACGGCAGTCTCCCACAGACCTTGAGCTCCCTCTCTTGTCCGCGGGACGTCTGCGACGAGAGTGTAGTCCGGAAAAACAAGGACGGTCTCCTGATCAAGGTCTTCGCTCATGGTATTGTGGCTGCCGTTTAATATTGAAATTTTTGTCGAGTCTGAGGAGCTGAACACGCCGGCGACGGGACGCACGGTCTGGGCTGGCGTTGTAGGCGGGGTAGGCTCAGCTATTGGGAAGCTCGAGCGGTTCTGGGCGCTTAGAAGATATGCAGCAAGGCTTCCTTTTGTATCTGTGACTTCGCGGTCCCAATCCGACTTTCCTGTAGAAATGATGACCTTGGTGGGGGTTAGCCCGTCAATATGGGTTGCCAGCGCATACATACCTGTCGACGGTAGGGTTTTATGGAGCCCAGCATTTGGGTTTCTCTGTCCACATCGAAACGACCTGGGTAGGATTCATGGCCTGAATGAATGATGGCGGTGAGGAATTAGTGGCTCGTTATCAGATAACCTCCGTATTTTACCTTCCTCACAAGGATCCGAGCAATTCCGACAATCGGCTGTAGTTACTGGCACATTTGAGGCCTCCAGCTGGGCACGAATATTGTCTGGGTCCAGTTCGTGACCGAGGACCATAGCTTGGAGTCTCCTGAGGGTGAACATTGTCGATGTGTAAAGGTAGGGGAGAGGTAAGCGGTGACTTACAATATATGGACTGAGTTTTCGGTGACAAGCGTCGGTAATCAGATTAGATATCGCCGAGCCACTCACAGTTCACTCATGATCGTAATATGCTTATAAACATCCCTTTTCCCTCCATGTCAACCCTCTTGCAGGGTTTACATACACCACGGTCTAAAACTGACATGTCTATGTCACGCCGCAAATGTGTGCCACAAGTACCCCAGGCGCTCACGGAGGAAAACAAGTTCCGTGAACCTCGAGATAGAGCAACTTGTTTCCATCGCAAGTCACAAAAGTAAACATGGCGACCGCTCGCGACTTCTCATCTTATTATATAGAACTATGACGCATTAAAGACCTCTCAATGCCAAGTTGAAATTAGCAACCCCCGCGATCTCCGTTTGTCTACAATGTAGATTCATCGAAGCGAAGAACTCTAGCTCCCCAGACCAGACTATTTCCAGTGCCTTCTACACCGGGCATTCCGGCCCTCAAGTTGCGAGTTGAACTGAGCAGTGTGATTGATTGTCATAATACAAATACCGGTGATACGTCTTGAACGGTGCTTGATACCTGTGCTAGTCGCAATCACAGTATAATAGCAGCTTATATTCAGTCTTACAGCAGTCAACACAGGATGGAAGGAACGTGGACGGAAGTATCAAGATTAACCAGTTCGACACCGGCGAGGCTGTATTTCGTAGACCTGACATGTAGCCGACAGTGGACTAGAATGTAGTCCCATGGAGGGGATGTTAGAGTGGACAGAAGTAACCTAGGGCGTTCAGTTACAAGTCAGCAAAAACACAAGCAGTGAACTCTAATTGGAACACACCTGGTATTGGGCTAATTCCGAGGCACCTCCATCGGCTCCTTCTCGAGGAATTCTCGCACATCTTCAGGCGACAGTGGTTTCGGGACCTTATTCGTTGCCACTGCCTCTCTGAGTACCTCCAAGCCTGGCAGTGTCTTGCCCAGTTCCGCTGCGTTGACGCCATAGAGCGCCTCCACTACTTGAAGTTCCCTTCCTGTCTTAACGCCACTCCATCGTTGCGTGGCCCCGTGGTACTCCCGCTCCCTCAGTGTCTCCTGGTCCCATTCAGCAATCTTCGGTGCAGTGCGTACTTGCGCTAGTGTACTCTCCAGGTCCTTGACAGTGGGCACAGATGGCTTGGTGTACGGGTCATTGTTTGAAAAGAGGAAGGCTTCGTCGATGCGTTGCGAGAGGTTTTCAGGCGTGATGAAAGTCTCGGCTTGGTGGTACAACGCAATGAGGGCGCGGAGCTTTTCATCAGGGAGTGTGCGTTTTGATTTGGGTTTCGTAGCTTTTAGGGAGGCATAGCGCCGGAATATGCTGACTGCATGAGCGCGTCGTTGGAGGACTGTGGAAAAGGACATTGCGGTTCGACGTTCGATTGAATTAGATGACAATTTGCTTCTCATTTACACGTACAAACAAACGCCCACGCGAATTAGGCTTTCAGCCGCAGACAAAAACTCAAGTTCAACATTTTGGCATATATAGATAAGTAACATACAATACTCCTGGATAAATTATAGATGTGCTTTGAAGCCAGCCTTTTCAAGCAGCGCAGTTTCCTTTCTCTTGCGCTCCGCGGCTTTCTGCACTAGACGAGGCGCACGCTTGAGCTCCCTTTGCCCGACTTGCTGAATGTGGACCTGCAGTGATCGTTAGTAAATCTAGTTTTAATAATTATCTGTAGTCTACGAACAGCATCAGGTCCCTGTGCTCCAAGTTAGCTGTAGTGCAATCGTTAAAAACAGTGAGACATACATCAGCAATGCGGAGCGTGCGCAATCCTGCCCACCGAGCAGCCAGCTCTGTATCTTGCGATACACCCTCAGCACCGAAGGATTGTATAGCCCGGTCAATGACGGTGAGGGCCATTGAAGGAACAACGAACTATCATCATGGTTTAGTTCACCGGATTGGATAACGTTCAGAACGTACTTTTGCAATTCCAATCTCCTTCAAGGCACCCTTTGCTTTGTACTTATCAATCTGCCGGAACCTTTAGAGAGCCATGTTGAACATATTGTTGAAGCAGGACAAACCTGAAGTGCAGCACTCAAAACCAAAAGTCGAGAGGCCTCAATTTCCGCCCGCGACTTGGCAATGTCAGCAACAACAGCACCTAATTTTTTTATACTATTAGAGGGTCAAAGGGAATGAGTGTATACCATGCATACCGTGCTCATAAAGGTATTTTCCGAAGGTTTTGCGTCCAGGGTCAGTTACTCGCTGAAGCATCAAGTCCAGCGCAGCTTGTGCCGCACCAATAGAGCGCATGCAGTGATGAATACGTCCAGGGCTACGGATAAAGGATTCAGCCCGTCATCCTCAGATTACCAATGAGTATCACGTACCCGAGTCTGCCTTGGATGATCTCAAACCCGCGACCCCATCCGAGCACCAGGTTTCCCAGAGGGATGCGGACGTTCTCATAAATGATCTCGCAGTGTCCTTCCGGCGCATCATCGTATCCAAAGACCTGCATGGGGCGGATGACCTTGACGCCAGGCGCATCAGCGGGCACAATCACAACACTTTGTTGATTGTAGGTGCTTTTGTTGCCCGGGTCACTCTTGCCCATGACGAGGTGTAGCTTGGTGCGTGGGTCTCCGGCGCCGCTGATCCACCTGTATCTAGTGGTAAGCTCCTGAGCATTCAAATAGATTTTCGAGAAGGTTAACGCGCCATTTGTGTCCGTTAATCACAATCTCATCACCCTCTCTCCTGATAGAAGTCCGAATGTTGGTGGCGTCGGATGACGCGACTAGTAGAATCAATTAAGTGATACAGACGAAGTTAAAGCTGAAGGTTTCCATACCGTTCTTCTCAGTCATTGCGAATGCTGAGCGGATCTCGCCATTCAGCAGAGGAACCAGCCACTTCTTCTGCTGCTCAGGAGAGCCGTACCTCGCCAGGACCTCTGAAGCCAAGGTTGAACGTTAAATTGTTAAACTAGTTTAAATAAACAACGCGTGCGTACCCATATTCCCGGTGTCAGGAGCAGAGCAATTAACAACCTCCGGTGCGATATGTCCTCCCCGACCGAGAATCTCAGCCATCACCGCGTACTGTACGACGTGGTCAGTCTGTGTGTCCGCAAAGATCGGTCGTAAATACGCACCTCCAAGTTTGTAAGCGGGACACCATACTCCGGGTAGTGCGCCTTGCTTAGGAAGAGGTTCCACAGCCCAAGTTTCTTAGCCTTCTCCTTGAGTTCAGCAATCACTGGAATGATTGTCTTCCAGCGCTTCTCCGGGTCAGTGGGTAGCTGCGCATGCGCAAGCTTGGAGGCAGGCAGGATTTCCTCCTGTATTTTGGTCAGTTACCTCTCCAGTGACGCATGCGAAACAGTACCTCAAGGAATGCGATAAGTTTCGCTAGAGTTTCCTTTGCATATGGCGAGAACTTGTCCTCGACCTGGGATATTTTAAGCACCAGAACAAGCTGGATCAAGATAAGACATACTTACCATAGCCCATGAGGCCTCAGATGTATATTCGACGACGGGATGAGGGGCCATGGTGGTTTAATTTCAGCGAATGATGAACGTACATGTGCGCATTCTTTTTATTTATCTTAAGCGGCTCAAGTAATCGTGTGGGGAAGACCGGCAACCTCGACACCCGGATGACTGGGCACCTCCTGAGTATCACAGAATATATGTGTATTATACCCTAGCATCGCGACCAGGACATGTCATTTAGGTAGAGTAGTAAGGTAGCGATATTTTCGATCGCATAAATATACAAGCAAGTAAAGTACAGACGTGTTTAACTTTATTCAAGACAAGTCCATGATGTTCGGAAACATGAAGAAAACACAGCGCGCGTACTTTTAGGAATGGTGATGACTCAGGTCAAGAGTATTATCACCCAAAGTGAAGGGTAGATCTGGGTCGTACCCAAATGCGCCTGGATCATAGCTGTGCCAGAGGGAATCCTGATCATTAGAGGAATAAGCGCCTCCTGGGTTAAAGTTCCTGATGTAGTCAAGGCCGCGGAAGGGTAGTCCTGTCGCAGCAAAAGACGTCGATGAAGGAGGGGAGAGCCCTGCCATTGTCAGGTCCGATGAATCGTAACCAGGGTATGCCTCAAGTGATGAGGGGAATGCAAAAGAGTTTGGGTACAATGTTGCATCCGATGAACTTGGTGAGTACATGTCCATGTTAGAACGCTGTTCATCACTGCCATTCCATGGGTTGGCGCTGGACTGTGTCAAGGGACTCGATTGAAGGCCATATTCATATTCGAAGCGAGGCGGAGAGGTTGGAACTGCAGAGATTGGTGAAGCATACTTATTATACGGGCTCGCATGAGAGGTACTAGGGCTTGCTTCCGGCGGCTGCTCAACAACAGACATCGAAGGCGAGGGTAAATTCACAGAAGATGGTGAGCTGTGGGGACTTGAAGCTCCTGGGCCCGCCGGGCTAGCAAAGGTCTGGTAGTATGGCCGACCCGTGCGATCACTCGGGTCATCGTCGTGGCCACGCCTGCGCGAAGTAGACCGAGCCCTTTCGGCGGCTTAGCGAAAGAAAACCATATCAGCCTATGACCAGCCTCTCTATCTTTAGAACGTAACTTACAATCAACACGGTACGGAGACACAGCCGCCATACGGCGGGAAGAAGTGCTGGGGTCTCTAGATTGGTTTCTTCTCGAAGAGGCAGCCCTACCCTTTACAACGCGCCCTGGGACTGCGCCCGAAGTCGCCGCAGTGGTGATCGTGACTGAGCGTCGGCGCTGAGACTGTGCAGAGTTCGGTACGGTAGGAGGAGTAGGCGCATTAACATTAGACTGTGTTTGTCTATTGGCCTGCGCGATGGCCTGGTTCGCCGTGTTGGTCAGCTCGATAAGTAGCTCCTTGCATTTTTTGGCGCCGGGCCACTGTCCTTCCCATGATTCGAGAGCGGCCAAGGAGCTTCTCGCTTCTTCCATTGCTGCCGTAGTGGCACGCGGGTCCGAGGCATGCATGGCATAAAGGAGCAGAATCACGGCCGAACTGAAGAGATGTTGTATGAAGAAAGCGAGGTGATGAGAAGGTGGCACAACATGCTTCATGGAAGGCGCTAGCCGAATACAAGAGCGAGCCGACGATACCGCTTTAATGGTTGACTTGGCCGTCATCGGCTGCGGCTGATCGCGCCTCACAGGAAGCAGATTGCGATGAAGAGTGGTCAAGATGGAGTAGTAATGGCTGCAGAGGACCGCCCCCATAGATACTTGTTCATCAGTCTCGGACTGGGACTTGAACACGGCAGGTAGGTCTTCACACCACTTGGTAAGTTCGTTATCGAGTGACTCGACAGTTCGCTGTAATTCGGCCTTCTTCTCAGGTTCCAGTTGTTCCCGACATATATCTAGCGCGTAAACTTGGCGAAGAACTCGTCCACCAATCTCGTAAAGATGATTGAGGGCAACTGCACCGGTCATGAGTGAGGGGTGTCGTGGTGACATAGTAGCGCCACTGAAGTATTCAGGGAGTTTATCATCGTCGACCTCCACAGGCATTTCGACATCGCAGTCTGAATCGTTGATCCCAAGGGGTCTACCCAATGCAAGCGCGAGCATACGATCGAGAGTGTAAACCCCCCACCATACTTTCCTTCGAGTTTCTTTCTCAATCGGAGTAATGAGAAGCCGACGTGGAGAACGCTGGAGATGATCTTCTAGCTCCAGTGCCAATAATATTTATACGGTAACTTACATGAAGTCCGAGGTCCTGTCCAACGCGGACTGCTTGACCAATGAGTATCCATGCCTGGGGCAGGCAGTTGATGGAGCATAGGAAAGAAGAAAGTAAGATGAAACACTGAACATGCGCAATCTGCGTGTTTGCATGACTGATGTACTGCAAAATCAGAGCCCTGGGGCCGACGCGGCGATAAGCATCTAGATCCCTATACCTGGCATAATAGCACATACCGCTCGTAATAGACCATGCCCATGCCTCCGTCGTCTCTGCGTTCCCCGATGGTGAGGCGGCTATCCTGTACCAGGTGGGCTGCACAAGCAAATACAGCAAAAAGGACTGACAGGAAGCCAGCTTCACGGCGAACGAGAGCTTGGTCCTTGTTATTGTCCATGATTGTGTTATATTGCTTTAAGAAAGACGGTTTGTCTAGGACAGGCATGAGAAAATGACAGCGAGAAAAATAAGCCTCGATCTGTTTGGCAACAGGGTCAGTCTGGCGGCGTAGATGAAATTAAATATGATATGCACCATCTTGTCTGCAAGGTCCCGCTCGGGGTATTCGACTTCTTCAGGTCCTGGAAGGGCCTGTACCTTCCCGAAGAATACGGAGGCGGGGAAGTAAATTTTGTTGATACTGGGTCCTGGGGCGTGCGGGTCCTCCTCCATAGGCGAGATTCGGTGGAGAGGTGAAGTGGTGAGAGCCCGGAAGGATTGTATAAGGGACATGGTTGAGGAGCCCCCGATCCACCGCATGTGCCCATATTCGTCGAGAGCCAGTTGGCCGAAAGATTCACTGACATCATCCTCAGCTTTGACGGGTGTCGACGGCTCCGAGGGTACCTCCTTGGTCGCGGTAGGATGTACAGTGGGAACGATAGCGCTATTAGCATCGGGCGGGAACGCTGGTATCCCATTGGGGGTTGAAGCTGCACCATTAGCAGAGGGTCCTATCTGCTCTAGCACAGGGGCGATCTGGGAAAAGAGGGATTCCATATGCAATAACCGTGCCTCAAGCTCCTGTACATAACTAAGGAAGGTTTTAGGTAAAGGGATCGCAAGATGGGGCACTTGACATACTGCCGGCTGAGTGCAGCCCTGTCTTTTGTTTGCAACCAAGTGCACTGGGATCCGGACATCGAGCACTGTGAACAGGTCGGCTCGCAGCCATCGCATTTAATCTTCTTACGTCTAAAAGGATAAACAGCGGTATGTATGAGGAGATGTTATTTGAAGGGAATGAGAGGACGAATAAGTTCACCTGCAGCTCTCGCAAGCTCGCCAGACTCGCCTGCGTTGTAACTGGATGGGTTTCTGGCCGACATCGGCAGGTATGGGGTCCTCTTCAGTACGTTTCTTCTTGGACTGGTTGGTCATCGGTGAAGAGTCGTCTCCCTTAGCCATGAGAGTGTTGTGGTAAGAATGGTAAGAATGTTACGAGGCGGTAATGAATGAGACAGCACGTGGTCTACCAGGTCGGACCGTGGTGTTTTTGTGCGCGTTGGTCAAGGAAATCCCCTCAAGCGGCGCAGGTACGTCGAAAAAAAGCTATTCCTGTACTTTTCGAGTCGGAGCCCTTTATATTCAGGGATTCCACAACTTTGTCATTGATCACATTTTGATCACGATGCCACAAATGCCGACCTCCGCGCAGTTCGTGGCCCACGGTTCGATTTAACTCGGCATGCACGTCGGTGGGTCCCCAAAACATGCCATACCTACAAGGAGAAATCCGGTTACAGACGATGTACCAAAGCATGCTCTTCCCTGGTCCCAGAACTGTTTGACCGTCTGACGTCGCCCCAGCTTCTTCCCCATGGTGCAGTGGGAAATAAATATATTTCAGCAATAGTTACTGTTGCCAATTCTCCAAACCCCTGTGACTTCCGCCGGGAATCTGGGGAAATCTGGGGTTCTGTTATTGCAATTGGGGGCCTGATGATCGATAGCGCGTACTGATGGTTAGATGGCCGTATGGCCAAGGCCCTCCTCATCGTAATCGGGCGCTCAGTCTCCCTCTCTAAGAAGGGCTCTCTACATGTAGGGGCTTCATACACGCCGCTCATACCGCGCCTTGAGATCACCTGCACCACAATGAGAATCTGCGATTCACGAAGATCGTTTTAGACACTGGCACTGATCCTCGAGTTCTCCTGGTTTACCCAATTTTTATAAATCAAACATGTGAGCCCGCACGATTGAAAATAATACGTGTTTCCACTATCAGGCACTCCGTTAGAGTTTGCTGCGAGATCGTTTATTACCATTGCCGTTGGCGAAAAGTAAACCCGTCCAAAACGTGACTGGCAATGATTCCACTCCCACGTGCCTTTGTTTGCACTTACCAAACGTTTGACAGTCTCCCTTGAACGTGCTAGGTATGGCCGACGTCGAATCCACCCAACTCGCCATTAATGAGGGCGGAGACCCCATCGTTGACGATGGCGAAGAAGCAGAGTCGCAGGTGCATAAAATCACAACACTTTCCAAGGGCTTGTTCCTGACTCTAATGTCAAATTTTCAAGGAAATTCTGCTCATGAAACAACGAGTCGCAGAGATGGAGAAGGAGGCGAAAAAATTGCGCGAACTCCAGGCAGCCGCCGAGGAGGCAAACAATGCTGCAGAGGGTGCGGATGGTGTGCCAATGGAGACTGAAGAAGACAAGTCTGCGGCGGACAGTAGGAGCGTCTATGTCGGTAATGTACGTCTCACTCTTGGTCTGATCGAGAAACAGAATTAATGACTCCTTGCGCACAGGTCGACTATAGTGCAACACCGGAGGAAATACAAGTGCACTTCCAGGCTTGTGGTACAATCAACCGAGTGACGATACTCTGCGACAAGTTCACTGGTCATCCAAGAGGGCACGTATAATTCTGTTCATGCGGGATACTTAGCATTTATTCACATCTGATCTCTAGGTACGCATATGTGGAATTTGCAGAACCTGAACACGTAGATGCGGCGGTCGCGATGGATAACTCGCTCTTCCGTGGTAGACTAATTAAAGTGTGTAATACGTTACAATACCCCCACTCGTTGAATAGTGACATTTTCACATAAAGGTGACAGCCAAACGGACTAACATTCCTGGTTTTAATCGTGGACGGGGCCGTGGTGGATTCCGTGGCGGTGGTTATAGGGGAGGTTACAGGGGATATACAGGTTACAGCCCCTATGGCAGGGGTCGCGGAAGGTGAGCCATTTCAATGGTAATTTTGAGACCGCCGATTCTGATTGCGTTTCATAGAGGGAGAGGACGAGGATTCTAGTTTTCGTGCCAGTACCCTTACTGAACTTTCTCATTTCGCATACGCTATATATTTGCTCGCCCTTTCATCTGCTGTATTCTAAGTAGTAAATCTTGTGAAAAGAGATCCTGTCACACTCAAAATTTGTGACGGCAATGGCCGAAAACCAGTCGCGAGTAAGTCAAGACCTAACCTGGAGCTCTATTCCATCTACACCAGAATGCTGAACCTCTGCGCGGCGGCTGCGCGACGAATGTCCACTGCTGTACGGACCAAAACACCTACATACCCCTTCTCCAAGACCGCATTGATTCCACCACCACCATTCCTGACGGCTCCCAAGCAACTGCGTCAGGGCAAAGGTCTAATGGAATACCTTAACAAATCCCTTGCGACCCCAGAAAAGCAGGAAATGTTTCGCAATCTGTTCTCCAGGCAGTCTCGCAACCAAATAATGCCCGGGTCCATCGTGCAGGTCACCCTTGAGCACGCGCCGTCAACTTTTACGGGAGTACTCATGGGTATCCGTCGACGCGGGCTTGACACCTCCATCCTCCTCCGCAATGTCATTCAAAGGACGGGCGTAGAAATGCAGTTTCATGTGAACTCACCACATGTGAAGGACATCAAAGTGCTACAGAAGCCACCGGGTGGGAGGATGCGGAGAGCGAAGTTATTCTATCTGAGAGATTCACCAGAGAAGATGAGCATGATTGCAGGCGGACGGAAGTAATACTGGTGAGTATATTTTTGCGCTCTACGTAGTCCATATTCCTTAGCTTTCGAACCAGCAGACTATATATCGACAGCAACTGGCCACTTC
This sequence comes from Sphagnurus paluster, assembly GCA_018282025.1. Classification (NCBI taxonomy): domain Eukaryota; kingdom Fungi; phylum Basidiomycota; class Agaricomycetes; order Agaricales; family Lyophyllaceae; genus Sphagnurus; species Sphagnurus paluster. Next base: position 44,127 of record JABCKI010000007.1, on the reverse strand, counting down.
ACTCTATGCTCAGACACATGGCACAGTTTATATCGCTGCACAAAATCAACATCCATGCCTCCGTACATCTTGGAAATAATGAATTAATTCCTGCGCGTACTGGTATAACTGTAATGGTTTTTAGGGTTGTCTCCTTGAAAATTTTGAGAGTGCATTGTGGAAATAAATATATACTTCAACACATGTTCCTGGAGGTCATGAAAGATTGAATTATCGAAGTCGAAGTTACAGCACCGATGATGATCAAGAATGCCGAAAGTAGACATCACTAAATAGGGTAGTCAGACAACGCTGCGCCTTGCACACTCCTCCATCTATTCCACCTGTATGTTCCTGACCTAAATGATGCCGAGTCGACCCCGCTCCCTCCGCGCCCTGGCATTTGGCTCCATGAGACGCAAGTCATCACCAGATTCGCCCCCTTCGCCTACCTTCTCGGAAACCACAAATGTATCAGCCATGAACTTCGGTCCCAATGGCCCAGAGAAGATCATCACAAGAGCAAATCTGAAGGCCAGTCTACAGGCATACGACGACGTGCGTGGTTTCGATAATTCAAAGTCTATTACGGTCTGATACTAGCCGTGGTGCAGCTAATGAGAACAAGCGCTGAATATCGTGCCGCGCTCATGACATTGTCCAATGCCACCGCTGCGTTTGCAGATGCAATGGAGAATTGCAGTGGGTATGTGTGTTGCACACTAAACTAAGCGATAATGGAGTAATCTTTGTTTCAGGTTAAAGGGACCCTCATATGAGGCGGGAACACGACTACAGGCGGCATCAGGACTCCATCATCTTATAGGAAACCACTGGCATGTTTTAGTAAGAGACTGCTTATGAATAACTCGTATATACTGACTGCATTTCATAGGCAGAAACTATTGAGAAAAAATTCGAGCGACCACTGCATCAGCACTTGGATACATATCGGACAATCGTCAAGGTAGGCATAAGCTCATATCCAAGCTAGTCGTCGAGCTCACCTTGGCCTTTCACAGGACCGCTCAGCATCATATGAACGTGCCGTCCGCGAGAAGAGCCAGGTTATTCGCGATACAGAGAAACGGAGTATGAACCGCAAGGAGAGAAGTGCGTTTTCAAGCGTGTCTATTTGTTGATCAGATCAGTGATCTTTTTAGACCTACAGAACTTCCGCGAAGCGCTAGCTGTGATGCAGCGTCAGGTGGACGAACTTGACAATATGAAATTATCGCATTATCGTGAGATCATCGAACATGAGGAGCAGGTATGGGAGGTAGTACAGAGCAAGGTAAATATTTATGCAAATTCAATAATAACGGCGTTTTGATGATTCAATCTGTTCTAGACTTGTGTGGTCGTTCGCTCTACGATGGACGTTTTTGATAGGTTCACAGCCAAAGCGTGCGATTTATTCAAAGCTTATTGGCGAGTAGATCTACACCTCTTACCTATCTTACAGTTCAGATCCTGTCATCGAACTCATGCTTCAATCTGTACCCGATCCTTTTGACTCATACGGTCCTCCGCAGGCTGAAGATCAAATTTTCAGCATCCTTGCGCCGCTGTCGATCATGTCGACGCAATCGTCTTCTCCCAGCCCCATGACAGGCAATTCGGAACTCGATTCCGCAGAATCTATGTCCTCTGACAAGATTACATCATGGCTTCCCAAGGCCAATGGGGCCATCTACTCAACCGAATCCACCAACTGGGCCGGCGCCCCCTCTCCAGTAACGACACCTCCGCGATCGGTCTCACCGCCAATTATAGAACGCAGGCATACACCACCGTCTGCCAGTCGGAAACCCGATTCGAAACTGCGCAGCGTGCTATCAGTCATTGACGAAGCACGTACCAATCATGAGAACGTATATGCTGATATGACAGCATTTCAACCACACACGCACGGACCACCCGATACTGGCCAGCCATTGGATTGGTCTCCCACCGATGATGACGATACTTCTACGCCTCGGCATTCCCTTTTCTTCACTGAGTTACCCCCTGATCGAAATACTCAACCTCATGATGATACGACACCAGAGGCCAAGGCTGCCAATTCCCCAGGAGTCTCATAGTACCAAGATATCATTCACGTTTATGCATTTGTGTTTCATTTTATGGGTTGCCTTTATTTCGGACATATGCCATATATACGTTATTATATACTCTAAAATTTATGTAGTTGCCCGTGGCTGGATACCATACTGGTGTAGTACCTCGTTGCTTATAGGGGCGGGACTTCGGAAGAGAAGGTCGGTCCCAGTGGCTGTTTTCGGGAAGGCAATGACGTCGCGTATAGATTGCGCATTACAGAGCATAGCCATCATTCTATCAAAGCCTAAAATGAAGTCGGCGTTTGGAAGGACCACAAGAATGGAAGAAATGACATACCGAGGGCTATTCCACCATGAGGCGGTGCACCGCACTGCAATGCATGTAGGAGATGTTCGAATGGCTCCTTCTCTGTCTCGTTGAGCTATGGGAAATGAAAAGTATCAGGCTAACAATGTTTTATAATTCCATGACTACTAACCTTTAGGACTTGAGTAAAGATATAATCCTGCATGGCCGCGTCGTGTACGCGAACAGAACCTCCGCCAATCTCCACGCCATTCAAAACGAGATCGTAGTGTTGCCCACGAACCTAACAATATGTACATATTTCGGTTTCTGAAGCAGGACGGAATTTTGGTTCATAACACACTGATTCAATATCTCCGCGGTACATAGCGTCAATGTCTTGCCACATGGGTGCAGTAAAGGGATGATGTGAACTGCTCCATCGCCCTTTTGCAAGGAAATCCTTGTCGGCATCAGCCTGGGTAAACAACGGAAATTCAGTAATCCACAAGAAATGAGGGTCCTTGTTCACAACAAAGTCTTCTGGGATACATAGTGTGAATATCAAAATCAACAAGATCAAGTTTGACAACGTACTGCGCTTCTGGGATGCCTCGAAAATCTGCAGTCTGACCAACCCTAGAGCGGTCGACCCACCCTGGATAACAATAAATATTTGACGCAAGGCAATGAGCTCTACGAATGAGACGTACTTTCGGACGGCGTGGTCGACGCGAAAGCCAGATATCGTCTCCAGGCATCAACTGCAGACTTGAGTTGATATAGGATATATCGTCAGGGCTAACTTCTCCCCTCAAACTGACCAAGGTAGAGTCGTGCAACCATGAATTCTGATTTCCCTTGGTGATTGTAATGCGCTCCTGTATGGTAAGTAAGTATGAGTTTACCCTTGATGCAAGGGAAGCCGACGTACGACGACTGAGTCAAGTTGCTGTCTTGCCCCAGATGCAACAATAAACTCGGGATCGCTTGCTTTCCGGACAGGTATGCACTCCAGAACCTCTTCGTTCATCTCAAAGATGTTACGCTGTTTCTCGGGAAGAAGATTGGTTAGGTTTAATATCTATAACAATATACTTTATTAGCTGTTTCGTTCTTGAGATTCCAATTGATTTTCCAAACCTCTAAACCAAAACGGGTGTCTGGTTTATCTGAGCCAAACTGAGCCCCGGTCATTTTTTGTCGCGATAGATAGTTAATCAAGGCTCACGCGTGTCATGGCTTCATTGTAGGTCATAACCTTGAAGTTTCTAGGAAGTGATATACCCTCGATCTTCTCCCATATGCTCCGTATTAATGTCTCAACAACATCACGAACTTCGCTCCCACCAATGCGCCATGTGCTGGTCTGGTCGACCGGAGACGCTTCATGAGATCCCCAAGACACAAATGCCATCTCCATATCAATCTGCGTGAACTCGGGCTGTCTGTCTCTGCGCCCACCTTCATCGCGGAAACACTTCGCAAGCTGGAAGTATCTATCAATACCTCCTGAACAAATGAGCAATTGCTTAGGTTGTTGAGGCGACTGCTGCAACGCGTAGAATAATGCATCAGGGCCACTGGCGCTTTCGGTTGCCGCGCTTCCCGTGGAGATACGTGTCGGTACAAGAAACTCCCTGGCCCCTTCGGGAGATGACCTCAGGAGCACTGGCGTTTCCACTTCAATGAAATCTGGAAACAAAACGTAAATGTATGTTACGAAGGAATGAAAATACTAATACCTTGCCCATGCAAAACGTTGCGGACGATTTGAGCCACCTGGCTACGCTTCTTGAGATTTTCCGACAAGCTAGTACGTCGAAGGTCCAAATATCGATAACGGGCTCTCAAGTCATCATTAGCCTGGTAGAAATCAGTGCTTGGTTTGGATTCAGAAACTGAGGGGGTTAACCTACTACGTTGTGAGGGTTTGAAGGTACGAATGGCAAACTTGCGGCCGAGTTCAAGACTGTGAATTTGTTGACTTGAACGTCGATATCGCCAGCTTTTCCCTTCCAGAGTGTGTGAAGGAGATGAATAACGCGTTTGTTATAGAGGTTGATGGATACTAACAGGCCGCCGGGCGTTGGGTGGACGCAAGACCACAGTGCCCTCGATCAAAATCGTTGACTCGATGGGTACCTTACCAAGCGCCGACAGATCTGGGCCACTGGAGTGATTAACAATGAGCTGCGTGGTTCCATAAGAATCTTTGAGCGGATAAAAGGACACGAGCTTCCCCTTGCTTAACGTGATAGTCAATTTTCCGCTTGTCAAATGGGGTTCAAATTGACAATCACCGCTCAGGAAGAATCCATCCAGTTAAGACAACACGGGCGCCCGCGTCATCAGTAGTCAAAGAGCCACACGTATGTGTACGACTGGGATAAGGAGCTAGGGGGGATAGTTGAAAACTTTGAGTTGCGTGGATAACATACGGGATCGCTAACCACAGTGCGTGAGGGTAAGAGATGACTGAGAGGGGTTTGCTAATTCTTGTGACGTCAACCTAGAACAATGCCTTGACAAATTGAGAGAATCTGGTACACGGTAACGGATACATTGACGCAGGGTGCAATTGACGCGAACTCTACAGAGAGCGAACATGGCAGTGTCGGGGGAACTGGGAAGAGTGGTCGGTCGCAGGTGGAGGACGGAAGAAAATTATGCTTCGCGTTTGACGCGTCGACAAACGGGTACAAAGGAACATAGCGTCAGGGCTGTTCGTTGTTTCCGTGCCTCATGCACCAGATCTCCGGACTTGCTCAGCGTTGCCTTAACTTTTATACGAAACACGATCATCATGTCGACACGGTGCTTTTCTCCTGTGCCCTCGTTTTCGCTTGTCCAGCCGCATCTTCGCACGTCGACCACACGGCGATCATTTTTACATTCCTTTCCTTAGTGCTCCCTGCTCGACCTATAAAATCAGCTCAATACCAACCAAGACGTCCATAGCACAATGTTCACACCTGCGCTTCCCGTCGAGCTTCTTGACGCCATCTGCCAACATGTCCAACCAGTCGACCTGGTCGCGCTGTCACGGACCAACTCCTCAATTTATCCCATCGCCCAACGTTCCCTATACAGGCACCTCAAAATTTCGCCGACATCGAAAAGCCTGAAAGTCGTGGTAGCCCTGGTAAGGAACCCAGAGCTCGCTCGCCATGTCAGGACGTTTTCCCTCAGGCTGGACACCACGCGAGTCTTCCTATCCTTCTATCACCTTCTCGGCATCGCGCTATCCTCCATGACGGAAATTGTTTCCCTCGAACTTTTTGTGGATCCCAGCGCAAGCTGGATCTTGTCGAGAACACCTTGCACCTATCCTCGGCTGCTGAATTTTGCATCATCATTTTCTCTAGACGACCATGTTATTGCGTTCCTCGGCAGGGCTGATGCTCTCTTAGAGCTTGAAGTTGGTGGGGCCTCGACAACTCCCAACTCCCTCCCACCCCCCACTTTTCCCACCACCTTCATCCCTCGCCTATCTCAGTTTGTTGGTCCATCCCACGTGGCGAGTACAATAGTACCAGGGCGTCCCGTGGAGAGTATCCATTTACCCTCGGGAGATTTGACAGAGGATGACATCGTCAATCTTGCAAATTCTACCGCTCATGTGTTCATTCTAGGGGCGACTACTAGCACTCTTCCCGTACCGCTCCTTGAGTCGCTTGGCCAGCGAATGCCTCATCTTGTATACCTCCGCCTAATGACAACATGCAATTTCTCTGAGGCTCCCAAGGCTGTCAGTGACCCCATTGTTTCACTATCAGTTTTTCTCACCCTACTCTACTAGTCATTTTATGAACAGATCGCCACAGCCTTGACAACCCTATCCGATCTTCAAGGGTTCGAGCTCGCCGGCATGCACTGGGGCTCCTCCCGAAAAAATGCTCATGACGATGGTTGGATGTGGCAATCACAGCCACTCATTAGCGATATCCTCAGCGCAAATGATGACTCTGAATCAGAGCTATTCTATCCGTACTGAGCATCCTATGCTGCTTATGAAAGTTATCTAGTATGTACACGTACCTCTCAAACCATTTAGACCTTAGGCCGGCGGCAGTACACTACATTTATACCGTAACGCCTGTGTAACGTAGTGTAACAATATTTTAATATCGGTTACTATTGAATTAGCTACGCCGTGTAAAGCAGTGTGAGTATATAATCAGATCGATTGGTCTGCTATCGGAGACTAAAAGTCGAAGAATATCCGGCGAAATGCATGCTGCTTAAACTTAGTCTTCCGTAGTCAGACCAATACATATCACGTGTCTTTTTTGAGTGGAGAGAGGGCAGACAGTGATATAATGGAAAATTAATTTAAATGGTCCGATTTCACGCGCGCCCACGAAACCGTTGATGGACCTTTCATTGCAATAAATCTCCTTTTAAGGAGATTTACGCTTGGGCCATGTGTCACCTGACCTCGGCGATTGCAGTACCGCGACATCGTCCTCTACCATCCATAGCATAACGGTGGGATAAATGTCGCTATTCAACTTTTTAAGCCTCTAGAAAAAGCATAGAAATCAAATTACTCACTCCCACTCCGAAAAATGCTCTAATATACCCCACATTGACTATTAATTTTCTGGTCTGGTAGTATTATACATGTTGTCTATTTCAGCATCTTTTAAGCTCTGGATTGTTACGGTGGATGCATGAACATAATTCTAATTGATTTCTGTGCTTTGGACCCTGACAATAATCTCCATGTACCCATCGGTGACTCAGAAGTTGGTTGGACATTTGTGGTCGTGAGTTTTGTATGCCAATGGGTGCTTTGGCCACATCCTCAAGTCAATTTTTAAGAGATAGATTTTGTAGCTCTCTCTGGCTATCAGCGATCTTATGGAACAGCTTCTAATGAGACAAAGCAGGCTCGCGGCACTCGCGCTGGTTGTGGCATTCAGACGCCAGAAGAATAGTAATTTTTGCTAATATGATGTTTAAAATTTCCTTAGGGGATTTTAAAGCACTATAAGGGCGGTTTGAGAATAATTATCACGGTGGTACGCGTGGATTGGGGGAGATTGGGGGAGATTGGGGGAGACGTGTCGTGAATTTACATGTCCTGTGACTTCCACGTGATCCCTTAACACCGAAATCCTCAACGACAGTTTCGACCCCCCATCAAAACTCAGACTAGCTTAAACTAGAAAATTTTCCTATTCCCTCGTGATAGCTCTCATGTAGCCTAGCAAAAAGCCAGGGTAGAATTCACTTACTCATAGATATTATCTATAAGTACCATCTCAACAAATATTGGTAGCGCCCCGAGTCGGCATTGGCGGTAAGACCAGACAAATCTATGCTGAGTGTCGCTGAGTTTCCAGTGAGGTAAATGGTGTGACCGCGTGTGACTGCTGGAATCAATACTTACGCTCTCCCCTTGAGAGCTTGAGATCTTGAGAGAGTCTTGAGAGCTCGTCCCTCATCAGCGCAGGATGAGCAAAAGGCCTCCGAACGAACTGGAAAGCAGGCTGCACCAGGCTGCACTTGCTGCCCCCAACAAGGCTCGTAATTGCCATCAAATTAATTCATTCTCATCCTCATCCTCACGATCTTTGTTACAGGAGTTGAGCAATAAACAAGCAGAGGCAATCGTACCCGATGTGTCGAAGAGGCAGAACGCTCTCAACTTTTTGCTCGGCGTGGGATTATTCAAGTCGCTCGTGGATTCAAAAGGGTCTATTTCTTTCAGGGCGGTGACGAAGGATGAGCTCGCTGCGTGCGCGATAACTTTTATGTCTTTCAGGCTGTTCGCGTCTGACTCAGATCCTGTAGAACGAAAGATCTGACAGGAGAGGAAAGTTTGGTTCTAGGACACATAAAGGCCTCTCGAAACGAAGGTACGCGTCATTCTCCCCTTCCACATAGATAATCACATCTAGACGAACCAGCTCTTTAGGGATCTGGACAAAACACCTCAAGGCAAAAACCAATCTACATCAAACCATCATAGACCGATGCTTGAAGACCTTGACCCAAAAACGCCTCATCAAGCGCGTTCCTTCGGTCCAGGTGTGTGGTTGTCGTAGCCGTTACAGAAAACGCTCCCTGATCCTTAAATTTTTCATGAAGCATCCGACGCGCAAAATCTATATGCTCGAAAACCTGGAACCATCAGTTGCACTGACTGGCGGCCCATGGTATACAGACAACGAACTTGACACAGAATTTATACAGCACCTCACCGATGCGTGCTTAAAGTTCATTCGGGACATCGTAAGTAGCTGCACTTCCCAGTTCTTAGCGCGAACAACTAATGTTACCTCCGTAAGAGTTTCCCGAAAAATCGCGGCGATGAATCCGAGGGGCCACTATATGCCTTATCGAACTCACCGGAATATCCCAGTGCACAGCAGATCCGCAACTCTCTTAGGAAAGCCCGTCTAACTGAGACCGACCTCTCGGTAGAACATGTCGAAATGCTTTTGAATGTTCTTGTTTTGGACGGCGAAGTAGAGAGGGTGGGTCTACTCGAGTCCTAAAATTCTCTTGATCTGATATTTTTCTCAGCTACCATCGTTTGGAGCTTCGGTGTGGGGAGCAAGTCTGGGCAACGCTGAGTCTGATGACGACTCAGACCGCGAGCGATCTTCGAAAAAGAAGCGGAAACGCACAGATGACGGTGGGAGCCAACGGAAACGCAAGAAGTCCTACAGTGACGACGACGAGGATTCCGATTCTGACGACACGGCACATAAAAAGTCCAAGAGGAAGCGCGTCAAGGACATATCGGAGAGTGACGATGGCTCAAACGAAACCCACTCCCGAAGGAAGAAAAAGAAGAAAAGCAGGAGTGACTCGGAGGACAGCTCGAGTAGTGACTCTTCGAGTCGCAAGAAAAGGTCCAAACGGGGAAAATCTAAAAAATCGAAAGGCTCTGACGACGAAGAATCTGGCTCTGACGACGGCCGAAGCCGCCGCAGCAAAGGCTCCAAGTCCACGAAGCGGTCTCCTTCGCCTCCCCAGACCTGGGATGCATACGACACGAGCAGTGGTGGTGGATTTGTTTACCGAGCTATCAGGCAGGAACGACTGGCTTTCGGTGCTTCTGAAGCGCCTTGTGGTCAGTGCCCTTCGTTTGAGTTTTGCAAAGATAGTGGACCTGTCAACCCACGGGATTGTGTATATTACGGCGACTGGTTAGTTGGGGGATCAGTTGCGGCGCAGGTGGAGCTCTAGTATAGATATAGGGCACAAAGATGGCGCCGACATATTCCTGGCCTAGCTCTTTTCGGCGACAAAATGCAGTGATCTACCAGAACTGTATAGATATATATATTCAAGGATTTGACTCTGACCGTTGCACTCCCAGGTCATGGATGACCTTCTCGACAAAGTCCCTGGCTTTGTGCAACTGTACCCAATCCGCCTGCAACGACTCGCGATGGATTTCTGTCACTGTACCGCCAACAAACTCTGCCACCACTCCTTCATATAAATCCTCTTCATCATCCAACACAAACTTGCTGAAGCGCCACCCGAGTGGTATCTCTCCATCCACACGGAGAGCGTTCCCAACAACATCGTATTCAATACGACGGAAGTCAAACCCCAGCCCAAGCCCGAGAGCTTTGGTATACGCCTCCTTCATGGTCCACATCCAGAAAAACCTGCGCAAGCTCTCGTCCTGTGAGATACCTGAAAATAAGCTTTGATGCTCGAAGGCCGTCAGCTAAATTCAAGGAGGTTGAGACGTATTCTTCTGTGTGTCGAATTGCATACCTGATCCCTAACACTTTCAACGAACGAAGCGAACGTATCACGGCCCGGTATTCGCACTTTCATGACATCGATGCCCACACTAAACGCAGGTGGGTAGTGTATTCCCGGTGCAAACGCCATTGCTATCAGAGCATTGTCGTGTGAGATGTTATAAGCGATAGGTGGATCCAGGCCTGGAATTTTCTGAATAGCCTATCAGTAAACAGTGAGATCTATTATGCGATTTGGCTACAATATACGGTTTCTTCGCTGTCGTTTCCCCGAATGCCATCATGGCAAGCGGGATACCCCGTTGCTTCAGCAATGAGCGCGTAAGGAGACGTCCAATAAGAGTCCCTTGGCATGAACGAGTGAGCGAATCTAGTATAAACGATTATTGCTTACGACAACTATCTTCTCGACGATAAAATTTCCTTATACGATCCGCGCTTACAGTATCCATAAGTTGAAGCGCATTTTGGTAGAGCTATATCTTAACTTGATTAGAAACTAGAAAATGATCTTTGTACTAAAAATTTACCTCTTCGGAAAAGAGGGCGGGTTTGTAGATAACTGCCCATACCTCCATGACTTGCGCGATAAACCAGATCGTCACTGTATACTCGAAGGTGAAGGCGCAGCGATCGAACGATCGCGGTGACGCTAGATCTGATCTAATCTCCACAGTTGATATCAGCCCCCACCATGACTCGGCCCACCAAAGGAAATGAAGAGTCACCCGTTAGCTTCGTTACTCTGGGAATGTTCATAATTGACGAATTTTCCTTTAATGATGACGAGGGAAACCCCACAGGAAAGACGTTGAACCCCCAGGAAAGGAATATATTTTTACTATTTTGACAAAGCACTTTACACTGATGGATTAAGTAGATCGGTGGAGGAGGAACGTATGCTGCGATGGGGGCTCGTATCTGGTAATTTGAGCCATTCTCTTCAGATAGAAGATATATTGTGAGACACTCACGACAGATGCAGGCTACCAGCCCATGAAATCGGAATGATAATTGACAAAGGCCACGACTTTCCTACACAGATCGAGGCGAAGCTCTTGCAATACGGTTCAGATATGTGGATGTTCAGAGAACGGTCTAACGTCCCAACGACTCGTGCGCTCAACTCCTACAAAGGGGAACATCGAAAGTAACTATAATCCGTACATTGTTAATGTTGAAGCGACCGACTCCTACCAGTTTCGAATATTTGACTCCAAGAATACGAATAACACCCAAAGATCTCAATGCTACGAGGATCTCCAGTCCTCGGTTGCTGCACTTCATTTGTTCGCCCAAACGAGCGTCTGTTATCATGTCAGAAATCCAAGAAGTCAAGGGCTGGCATCCAATGACCATATATGAACCCATCCCCGTCTGTTATTCTTTACACATACATCGTAAACCTTGCTGACACAACGTCTAACATAAAGGACAGGTGTGTACCAGCAGAGCTCCTAGCATTGATTGAGGTTTTGCCCTTGATATCTATATTAAGGTTTGTCGCTTTGGCTTGTTCTCCAACCCATAGTCGGTAACAACCCAGTAGCCCCAATGCTGAGGAGGCATTATCCCTCTTGTCCATGCCCCTCCCCCCCACACGAACATTGATTGAAGAAGCCACAGATCGCTTCCTGGAATACGGCGTGGGTGCTGCACAGAAGGGATGGGTAATTATCCGGAGCGGTGAACTGGGAGCATATGTTAAGAATCTGGAGGGTCCTGGAAAATGGGTACAAGCCTTCTGGTCGTACAATTCAGAGGATATTACAAGAGTTGTCGATGTAACAGGTTTTTATTTTTGGTTTTGAATACGACGGGTATACTCATCACATTATACAGGAGCAGGCAATAGCTTTCTTGGTGGCCTCGCTGCTGGTATAATCCTAACTAACAACGTTGTAAAGGGTGAGTGGTATCGCTGATCGTATGTTGGCACAAGCTATGCTCACAGGCATCGTAGCGACGTTCTATGCATCTATATCGGCTTCTTTCACGATTGAACAGGAAGGATTGCCCATTTTGTCTCAGAACGAGGAAGGCCATTCGGTTTGGAATGGCGATGACCCACAGAGGAGGCTCGAAGCATTACTAACGCGAGAAGGAAGCTAATTCTGAATTTATCACATTAAGCATACAGCGTAGACATACAAAATACGAATAAAATACAGGGACGTTGCTATTGTTGCGTTGATTGAAATTTTGCTCGACTAGCAGCGAACAATTCCTCTTGTTTTGCGAGGAGCTCTTCTTCCGTTAGCCCTGATTGCTCGAATTTCGAGACCTTCTTCTCACGATCCTTTGAAAGATGTAAGTGGAGATGATTTTTTGAAGTGTAGATATAGATACCTTTACTTGTTGCTTGTGGTCTTTAAGCACATCTTCGACCTCTGTCGTGAATGCATCAAATCCCAGTCGCTATATATTGGTTTGTTATGGGTAAAGTGCAGTAAAGAAGATCATACCTTCAATGCGGCGATAATGTGCTCTGGCGCTATTGTCTTCTTCGATTCCTGTTCACAGATCTCATTGGCCTCGGAAGAAATCAAGTGGATGAATTCTGTTTGTGGTTAGATTGTGATGCTACAAATTGAGGGAAAGGCCGGTCTTCACCTACACAACATTCAATGACCAAATCACGCGTCTCTTTGGCACAGACCACGTCGCTGGGGAGAAGATCTATAGAGCATTGGGAAGAAATTCAACCGATAAATATCCAATAGAACTGAGACTGAGGTGGGCGATGTTTGAACGCACCTGAGATCATCTTGGCGACCGTCGCCTTCGGGAGGGAAAGATCGTCATCTGTGGGTGGTGGGCCACCTGAATTCCCTTCACGGTCGGACATAATTCACGCCCTGGGACGTGTGAGGAAGAAGTAATGGGTAGCGGTCCTGAAATCTTGGTTTGGTGTGAGTGTTCAAACGTTTCAACTTCAGAACTGTACTTTTGAAGTCCGCACGTGTTGTTTTGAACCACCATGGCTTCCGTGCGTTTTTCTGTCGATCTAGCGATTGCTCCTCAAAAATATCTAACCAATGGATTTATACAGGTCAACCCTGTCAACCCCAAGCCTTTTATGCAAGAGCTGACTGGAAAGCCTGTGTTCGTTCGCCTAAAATGGGGATTAGAATACAAGGGCTTCCTCGTCAGTACGGATGGATACATGAATCTACAGGTATGTTCCCTTCCAAGATCGTCTCTTTTGCAATATCCTGAGAGTTCAAAAAAGCTGGCGAATACTGAGGAATTCCAAGACGGTCAATCTAACGGCGCTTTGGGAGAGGTGTTCATACGGTACGTGTAATATATCTGACACATCTACATCACTCATCGCGATCCCGCAGGTGTAATAATGTCCTCTATATCATAAGTCTCTTATTCTATTCATTACACTTTTTATCTGACGATCTTCTTCCAATACAGAGAGGCTCCCGCCGATTCATAGCATTGTACCCTCGAGATCGAAGTAACCATACTTGCATGGTGTGATCAGTATATGCCATTCAATCGGAAGTAGCGCCCAGTAATTCAGCTTCAACGCACCGACTTGAAGGTTACTCTTAGCTCAGGCTGTCTATCTTTGGGCAGTGTAGAAACAGTTTTTTGGACTAGTGGTCGGTGCAATCGCACTGCCAATACACCTTGCGTAGTAACGTTGCTCTCTGTTGGTGACTTTATTTAGTAGCAAAAATTAAGGGATTAGTAAAATACACATCAGATACCTACCGCCACTCGTCGCCAGCCTTCGGCTGACTCCTCGTGGCAGTGGGAGAATTCAGCGCTGGTAAAATTATTGCTGTCCTTTCTCTAAAAAAACTCTTCAATAAGCGAAGCAAGAAAAGAGATTCGTTGAAAGCCTTGTGTAATTATACAAGGGAAACGGGCGTTCAGCAAATTGAAACAAGGCAAGCCGGAACGATCTTACCGATTTGTACTTGTTTTGAATGGCAACGCGATTTACTTTTATGGAAGGAGGTCGTTTTGAAAGACCTTGCTACGCAAGGTGACCACAGCGGTATCCGTCGTAAAATGTAAATTTAAAACTATGATTAAAAACCTACAAGATAACTGTGAGATACCGGTGAATATTTATACCATATGCACGTAAAGGCGTGTGGTATTAGATCCTTTTAGTATCCACATGAATATTGTTTGAAATTGGTCTGAAGTTGAAGACAATAAAATCGTGCACGGCCTATTCAAGCTTGCCTGCAGAAGTAGGAATTGATGGGCACAGCGGGGACTGCCGGTTGGACGAAAAGTGCGGACAATAGGGTGTTTCACAGTAGCCAACTTTGGGTCCAACTACGAGCCCAACTTGCTTCCCAACTTTGATGAAGTTGGTATGAAGGCCCTCACCGGTAGACTTTTAAACCGATCAATTTGACGAAGGTACTCACACTTGTTGCTTCAAATGTGGTATTTTGCCTCCAGATTGAGTCAAGTTCAGTTTAACGGCACTCACCTTGACTTTGACTTTGAACCGGGCATTGCCGCCAGGAGGGACGCCCAATTCGCATTGTGACCTCCTGCCATATTTGGAGCACCCCGTGCAAAAATACCAAATCCGGTAAACGGCAAAGTGTCGGCTTGCTTTCGTAATCCACCTTGTATACTGGCGACGCGACTCATCAACTGGAGCTGGGTGCGGCATCAAGAGAAATAAATTCTTATCTTTTATATACTACCAATGAGAATATCAGTACTTACTTGACTAGAGTGTACAGTCCTTGTGAACATGATCTTTTGTGTTTGTGCATTCCAATAACTACACTGCCGACAACTATGATGGCGGCAGAACAGACATGAGTGTTGAAGATCTGGATCGGGCGCACCGCTTGCTTTGACTTGAATCTTTTAACTTTGGATGGCAGCGCTAGGTATACACATGTCCGACTTTAGATTACATTAGGGTGTAAAGAGGTAAAAATGATAGTGCAATCCAAAGTGATTTTGTGGCAGTTGAAGTGATCTCTTTTCTAAGCCAATATATTCCCATGGTCAAAAATAATTTTGTCCAGTGGGGCGCTTCAAAAGTTGGATGCCAAAGTTGGAAATCTGTTTGAAGTTGGAGCACGATTTGCATCCAGCTTGATCGTCAACTTTGCCCCCAACTTGATACCCGATTTCGGATAATTACTCAAAATGGACGAAATTTGATCTATTCTGGGTCCCCGACTCTCTTACGTAAGCAAGAGAGAGGGTTTTGTAGAGCTCGAACGACAGTTCCCGCTTGGAGCGATCACATTCACTCCCACGCCACTTTCTGCTTACGTGTCCTACCACTCTCACTCTCACGCCACTTGGATTGAGTGCTGGTGAGCTCTCAACGCGAGGAGTCAACCGAAGGTTGGCGACGAGTGGCACGGGAGTAAACTTCTGTGTAATTTTGTCTAAATAATTTACGGACAGTAAAAGACCAGCAAGAACCCTTGTAAGCAAGGGGATGTCTATATCATGACGGTGAGATCGAGAGTCGGGGACTGGCGCTTGCGCCGCTACGATTTTGGAACACAACTTTGCTCGCTGGGTGTTTCACAGTAGACGTCCACAACTTCGCTCTCAAACACCCTAATTAAAGACCAGCAAGAACCCTGGTAAGCAAGGGGATTCGGAAACTGCTGACCTGACTGTCGGTACCGGGATTGCACGTGATTTCATATTTGGTACTCCGTTGAAAAGATTTTCCTGACTCCGATCACAATAACACCTTGTTGCACTACCACCACCACAGTATTTTGCTTCATTAATCGACCATGGCCAAATCAATACGCTCTAAAGCCAAACGTAACTTTCGCTCCAAGAAGCGTGAAGAAGGCGTCTACGCTGCAGCTGAAGCCGCACGACTACATCGATTGAATGCGAAGCTTGTCGCGGTCGCATCGGAAGACAAAGAGGCCAGGGAATCTAGAAAGGAAGATGTCGAGGAAGTTGACATGCCAGGTTGGTGTTGGTTCGCAACTCTTGGACTTATGGATGCGGCCGACATCACGTTCGAGAGCATGCATGCCCTGGCTGGTGGAGAAGAGTCTGAACTGCCGGATCGTTTTTGGAGGAACGGGTTGAAGCGTCAAATATCTCTTTCTTGATCTGTTTATGCAATCAAGTTTGAGCACATGTTGATGTATTTAAACCTTTTTTACAGAGCAGGAGGAGGGCCCATCGCAAGATTCGGGAGGTTTGCGTCCTGTTCATTTTGCTTCAGCTTGATCTAACGATATCATTTATTTTGACTCAGAATCTATGGCGGTTGACGCAGACCCATCTAAACCTATATCTACGCACGGACCAAGGGGCTCAAGACGTGAAGAATGGCGGAAGTCGAAAGGGATGGAAGCCAGACCGAAACGCAACGCCATGAATCGCCAAGGAGGTGTTGCTGGTGCACGGAAATCTGGACGATCGAAGAGAAGACGCTGATACCCTACTATACGATTCATGTTTGTATTTTCCCATAACGATACCCCACATGAACTGAAATTCTTGTATGCAAAGACCACTCTCAAAAGTACAGAATCTGCACATAATGATATATTTTTCTACATTCACCGACCTAGGATCCCCCACTTCAAAACACAATGCGTATGAGTACGATATGCACGGGCTAATCACAATATATGCCAACTCTGAGAATCCAGGAAGACAAATATAGGATATGGAGGAGAGGTTCGTCAAACTCAAACTGTCTGTGAGAACGCAAAGGTTTCTTTTTTACTCTTGTCTGAGTGAGCAAGGTCAGTGTCGGCGTCCCTTGCTGATTGCAGGTCGACTGACGAGGTCCGATGACTGTGGCTTTTGCTATACGGTGACTCGATGGTAGATGGGCTGCTTCGGATAGGATAAGTGATACGAAACCCCACGATGTCTGTACTCACGGGAACTCCGTCATCGTTATGTGCTCAGTTGTCACATGGACTTCTGGTCGTGTTGATGCATACTTCGGCGTTTTGGGGTAATAAGAAGCGTAGGGCGCTATACTGTGTCGAATGGGGTGTGTACTTGTAATGTTTGACATCGAGTGCACATATACATCACTTGAGCTGAAATCCAGGAGCCTCATTACAGCACGGCATGCTGCGATGGAACTGCATGAATGTGAGTTTTGAGGGACAGCAACGAAAGTGACCCTCATACGTAATCGTGGCTGCTGGAATCTGTGCTTAATGTCAGCGTGATACCTCCAACTGGTACGAAAATATAACTTACCGTGGCGATACTGTAAGTTTACCATAGACGGTGTCAAAAACACAATCCTAGCACGAGACATCATCCTAACTCACACGTTCATGGGCGCTAGAAGTTAATATTAGAAGTATAAATTACATGTAGTCGTAAAGGCTTACTATTTAGATTGAGGACGTTGAGAACCTATAGTGATATCGTATAAGTGCCATTGAGTTGACAGAGGTTAAGGGAGGAAGAAAAATTAACGTACCGCGGGTATACAATTAGTCGAGAACGAGATGAGGAAGTATACCAGACCATCTTGGAACAGTAGCTTCCAGAGATCTGTACGTGCTGAATGGCGTTTGAGTAAGGCAGCTGCTGTGAAAATAAGAATAATCAGGTCGAAGCCCATAGCTAAAGTGTTAGTAAGAAAAGCACAACACGATAAATTTGCTATAGCACGTACTGAAGAAGAATGTAGTGTTGAGTAGTGACGGGTTGGTCGCAGTAACCGCACAACCTCCCATAGAGTCATCCCATGCTGCCTTGACAATAAACATGGTGCGGTAAAGAAGAGCCCAGTGAGCCAGGCAAATGATTCCGAGGGTGATAATGACTGTTCGCTGTCGCTCCCACAAGGCGATACTAAATATGCTATTCAGAAAGAGAAAATCAAGCCACGGACTAAACATACGTTCGAAGCATGAGAGACGTCGAAGCGCAAAGTATTGTCATGTTTCCAGTCCACTGTAAAACTATTCAGGTACTCGCAAAATATTAAATTTTATTTCAAACATACTGAATTGAAAGTGTAAAGTGCCTAGAGGAATTGTTTGAACAACTTGAGAGAAGGGCAGCAAATAAAATACTTACGCCACAGTCAATCTAACAGGAAGAGATGATATTAGGGAACATGCGCGAAAATAAAATAAAAAAACATCTTCGTACTCGAGTCGCGATGTTGAGGGATATTATTCTAGCCTGACATGTCATTGCTAACGCCGGTAACGAGACAAATTGAGACTTACAGGCCAATGAATGCGAATAACATACAGTAACGACAAAGGAAGAAAAAAACTGGAGTAAAATTCAGTCCTTCGACACCAAATCTTCGAGTCTCAAACTAGGAACACGAACTCTATGTAAGGTGATATCAGTGCAGATACTCATGGCTTGAAAACAACGAGATTGGCGTACCAAAGGCCAGCGGAATCTCCTTCTTCCGCTCATTAAGGACCACTCAAAGTCGCAGGTGGTGAACAGCTCCCATATATATACGCCAAAGAGCGCAAGGATTAACTTTGAGAAAATATCTACAAGTGTATCAGTTATGTTCAAATGAAGCTACAAAGATCAAATAGCTTACCTGAGTCTTTCACAATCTCTTTGGGATGCGACCAGTTGACCATAGCAGTTGACGAAGGACGGTACAATAAAATTATTGCAAGGGCAGGGAATACAAAATAATAGCTTTTAAAGGATCCTGGGATCCTAAGTCCGTCTCCCGATCATATCTTCGGCTTCTCTTGTCTCTATAGACCGCTGTCTTCTCGTGCCCTCAACAACTTTAGTAGCGGTCTCTTTATCTCGGGCGCTGATACAGACCTGGATAAAGGATTGTCAAACAGAGCGAGGGACGCTTGCATGTCAGCCCGTTAGTGTATAACTATGACAGCTCCAGAGCATAGTAGTGGGAGATCTGCGATTCTGGTCAGACAGATTTAGAAATGATTATGTTTGAGGCCTTACATAAGTCTACAGGGTGAGTTTTAGTTACTGAAAAGTGATTTACAGCTGCGGTGGCATGCTCACGAAGCTCCCTCAAGATTTTGGTCATAGTAACACTTGATGCCTGTTTCAAATCCCGTGGAGTTCTTGGCAGTTGAAGTACTCAATGGTCAGCAACTTCCAGTCTGGTCCCGCCGTAGAAGGAACGGATAGACTAGTAAGTAGCTTCTGATCGAGCTATAGCGATTCATTGTCATTCGATTTACGTTGGGCTCGTGGCTGGAGCGTTGTAACTTGTGGCGGTATCGAAGGCTTTCAAAAATTTCCGGGGGTATCAAATTGAGAGTTTGGGCTCTGACTTCCAGTTGTCAATTACCCATTGTCGAACTGTGAACGAAAGAAGGTTGATAAATTCATACAGGCTTATTATTGGTAGATTTGTTCCTTTTCACAGATACGTGTCACATAACCCTGAGGATCATGAAAGCCAGAGTATTGCCCGGGGTCTAGTCCTATGATCGCACAAGGCGGATTTCCACTGTCACTGAGGGCATGCCATTGGGTGATCAGCTACACCATACTGTAACGTTTCCATCTGCGCCTCCACTAATAAGCCAGGGCTGTCGACTACACCACTTGACTTGAAGAACACCAAGGCCATCGCGAATTTCGTGCCCTCGCAAAATCTTCAAAGGAACAATTAAAGGGTCAGTCATAAGGTCATTATAAACCCTCGAGTGGAATATTTGAATAGCTCCGTCGTCCGAAGAGGATGCAAAAAGCGGATAAGAGGGGTGGAAATGAAGGGAGCGTATAGCCCGTGTGTGGTACCTGAGTAATTGCAAGGATCAGTATCATTTCTATAGTTCGATATATGGCTGCACCTCATGATCTTATACGGTTTATCACTGAGCTCTAGATCGAACCAGCATAGTTTACGGTCGTAACCACCCACAATTAAGTGATCGCCAGATGGGTGGACATCCATGGACGATATCCATTTGATACCAGGTTGCAGGGTTTTCAATAGCTTCTGCTCAGAAAGGTTATAGATTCGAACGTATTGTTGTGTCTGAAAAGCCGTTGAATAATATCAAATAAAATGCGCAGATAAACTCACGGCGACAAAGAAATGGGGTTTGAGCGGATGAAACAGAACCATCTGGACAGCACCCTTAACCTTTTTGAATGGAGCTTGAGAATGCCTCCGAGTGACTTGGTGAATCCAGACTCCTCCTTGAGTGCCTCCGGTAGCTTTCGTTCAGGTGTCATTTAATATTGAAAGAGGTTGAAGGGACGACTGAGTGAACTTACACACGGTTGCGAGGTAGTCGCCTCTTCGATGCCAAGTCACCTGGGTTGGTAAGCCAGACGACGTAGGAAGATTTGCAGTGAGGATGGGTGTGTCGATGGACCAACGGCTTGTTGGCGGTGTAATCCACTTCACGGGAGATGGTATGCTAGGCGCGGGAGGCAGCGATACTGGCGCTAGCAGAGCTTGCGTGAGCGATAAGATAGGGCTAGGGATGTTTGGGGGGATGATGAAATGGATCTTCTCCTCGCTGTAGAGACTTTATTCAGCGCATGTCTTGAGTGTGGTAGATAGGAGAATGTACTCACACTGTCACAACAAAGTAACTGACATCCAAGCGTGGGCACCAATCTAGAGCACCTATTTTACTGTCAAAGTTCCAGCTTTTGACTTCACGCCCAACATTCACCTCCCAAAGGCTGACTTTACCAGTTTCGTCGCCGCTGATGACCCAGGCTCCATCGGGACTGACGCTAATACATCTCGCGCGTTCCTTTCCATGACTGAATTTCAAACTCTTGTAAGTTGGGAAGGGCTTTAAGCTTCCCGGACTGGGCAGCTTGGGTATTAGGGTGCTTGGGTCGATGTTAAGCTTGAATCTTTGAACCCTTGGAGCGAGATAGAGGTCCAATTGCCGATTAAATCGCTCCTTAATGAATCGATCATACGCTGGAACTAGCCGCAGAGCAGAGTATTTTTGTGGCAAGTAGTCCCGCTCGCGGTCTTCCGGGTCCTGTGACTCCCATTCTTTACGCTCCTCTTCAGTCGGAAGATATTCTTCTGGAGGATTGTAGGATTCGGAATTCGTAGGAAGGCGAGGTTTCGGTGCGGGAAGAGGTGGGGGGTTGGAGGACGAGGGTTCCGACCAAATGGAATGGAAGGTGAATTTTGAAGTGGCTTTCGGTTTTGAACCAATGATTCGTCCTTGTCGAATGGCGCGGACGATTTTCATCACCTGTTCGATAAGAAATAATTAGAATATTAGTGTAGCGTTATTAATTGTGCGGTCACCTTTTGTTTTTCCCATTTACTTGGGACCCAGCGACGCTTCGGTTCGGGAGCAGAGGACAAAGGCATGACCTCCTCCTTTCCTTTACCCGTGAACCACTCCGTGGTGGGCTCATAAGGGTCGTACTCTGCGTCTGGGATTTCGCCTACATATAATCGGCGAATAATGTCTAATTCCTCAGTCGTGAGGGGTTTATCTATTTGGGAATTTTTATCAAATGCAGATGTCCTTCCGTAAGATATTAGCATAATTAAATTCATTGAGTTAGAAAAACTTACCATGCTGAAGGATCCTCGACAGTCGACAAGAATTTGTCTAATTCATCACCCCGGGCAGGCCGCAATACTTTCTTTCCGTTGATATCATATCCAATGTGGGGGAGATCATCATACCAATGCATCGGTACATTTCCAACGCGATTGGGAGCCTGAATATGCAAATACTGTAAGCTCAACAAAGAACAACGGAGAGCAGCCTACTCACATCTTCCGTGGATGAATCGGAGTCGTATTCTGGTTCTATCTCAGGGTAAACGCGTTTTGGTTGCCCAGTAATGTCCGATACAATAGTTTTGGCCTTGGGAAAGACATGCAGGGAGTCGGCGTCGCTGAAGTCATCGTCATATTCTTCCTCATCTTCTTCTCCGTCTCCTTCCTCATCAGCATCGCTGGTGTCCCCTTCATCGGATTCCCCCTCTTCACTATCGCTCCGAGTATCGATTTCGGGGAATTCATCCACCCTGCCGTCGTCAGATAGCGCGTCTTCACCGCCTTCCTCGTCGCTCAACATCTCGATACCTCCAACCACGAGCGCGGGGGGTGCCGGAACATCTTCTTCTGTTGTTTGTTTCCTTTTCTTGCTTGGTTTTTTGAGATCTTTGACTGCCATTGTAATGGTAAGCTATATAACTACAAGTCTGTTGAACTTTTTGGAAAATTCTTGATGGCTGAAGCTAATGACGCTGATCTCAAATACGCATCAATAAATCAGTTCACATTGCCATTCTAGTCCAGACATCATTGAACAGTTATTGAACCATCCTTCCCTGTTCTCCTCTCGTCTGACGCCAATTAATACTGGCTTGATCGTATTCTATCAAAATGGTCAATTATGGTGGTGGTATGTGGCATAGGGTTTTTTAATCAAGTGAATTGTTAAAACCAATGTAAACAGACGAAGTGTCCGCACTTGTGGTAGATATCGGCTCCTCGACATTACGTGCGGGCTACGCTGGAGACGACACCCCTAAAGCAGTGATACCAACTTCATATGGATACCACACTACTGCCGTAGATGAAGCCATGGATGTCGAAGGAAGCGACGCGACACAAAAAACTAGGCCTATAAAAATGTACATCGGGCAGAACGGCCCCTCGTTGTGGAGGGAAGGTATGGAGGTGACCAATCCTTTGGTAGATGGGCTTAGTATGTCCCGATCACGTCACCACCTTGATGTATTTTTAATCCTAGCCTTCCAGTCCAAGACTTCAGTGCCATCCCACCCCTCATCGAACACGCGCTAGTGGACGTTATGCGTTGTACTCCGTCAGAACATCCTATACTTGTCACAGAACCTACATGGAACACCCCTGCCAATCGTGAACGGATGGCGGAAATTATGTTTGAAGAATTCCAAGTGCCTGCGTTCTACATCGCAAACACAGGTGTCTTAAACGCGTATGTCACACCATATCTTCACAATTTTTTTTAATGACTACCATTAGTTTTGCTGCCGGACGAGGTACCGCCATGGTTATTGATGTAGGAAAGAATATGTGCAGTGTGACACCTGTTGTAGACGGGTTTGTACTCCGCAAAGGTATTGTCCAGCATCACTACTTTCAAATAAATATTCTAACCAATTCCAAGGACTTGCTTACTCTGCATTGCCAAAGCTTGTTCATGCACACGCCCGCCATGTGCTTACTGGCCCACCTCCCATGCGGGGGATTGATCTGCTACCTCACCAGCTCATCGCAAATAAGATGGTGTGTTTCTTCTTTTCGATGCCCTAATTCAACTGAAAAACGGCACCATAAGCCTGCAGATTTGAACGCGCCACCTCGTTTCTCAATACGGGAGGACCGCATGGCGGGGACGACAGAATCATGGAGAGCATGGGCAGAAAGCAGGGAAGTAGACGAGTGGATTCACAGCGTTGCTGGAGTTCTTGAACAGGGATGGAATGATCAGTCGGTGTTTTCCACTGAAAACCGGGCTGCTCTTGAGTTGACATTCTCACAGATTAGCTGCGTCACGTCCTCCCAAACCCTATGAATTCCCAACGGGCTATAACAGCTACTTCGGTGGAGAGCGACTATCAGTAGGCGAGCAATTCTTCTATCACCCCCAAGCACTCGTCGTAAGTGTCTGCGTTCACACTTATTCTTTTTTGGTAGAGCCTGGCTAATGCATGTCTCAATACCAGGCGTCGAATCCCAACCTGCCTAAACATCTCCCAGCACTCATTAGCGAAACATTACGCTCTTGTGACGCCGAGCTGCGTCAAGTCCTTTCTAGTAACGTCGTCGTAACAGGTGGCGGCACACTATTCACAGGCTTCGCCGACCGCCTTGCCACTGAGCTAACGCGATCCTTCCCACATGTGCGTTGCCGCTTCGCCGCTGAAGAAATGTGCCACTTACATTTTGCTCTACGCCGCAGGCGAAGATCCACGCACCTGGTAACCCTATCGAGCGTCGCTACGGCGGTTGGCTCGGGGGGAGCATCCTTGCCAGTCTAGGTACGTTCCACCAACTCTGGATCAGTAAAGAAGAATGGCAGGTACGTGCTATCAGCCCCTCCTTTCTTTGAGATAAGTCAAACTCACTCGCACATTTACTCTCAGGAACACGGTAAGGCTATTGTGGGGCAGAGGTGTAAATAGGGTATCCGCATCAGCTTTGTTTTGGTGGCGCTGTAAGAACTTCCATCTGTAATAATTTAATTGCCTGAACTTTGAATTGACCTGGATAACAAATAAGTCGAATTAGGTCAAACTCGATACTACCAGTGAAACATGTGTATCTTGGCTTCGGCTTGAGTGGATCAACATTCCTTTCCATAGGTTACCCAACAACCGGACACAGATTTATCGAATGTGGAAAATGTGACCGCGACCAAGACTCATTTACAACACTGGTGACTGTGTATTCACACAAATCAACTTATAGGAAGAGAAAGGAAGAGAAAGAGAGAGTGTGTGGTGTGGTGAATATGGAAAGTTGAAAATAGAGACCATATCGCGAATGCAGGTTTCATCGTACAAGTCGAGTCAACCATTCAGAGTCCAGAAACCATTCTTGTTGTATGTGGGGTTTAGAACGGAAGTGAAGATGAAAGAAGAGAATGACACAGACGCTGAAATTATACACCATCCACTCTACTAGGAGCGAATGATGGTAAGAGGCGATTAAAGAACTGAAAGAACGAGCAACAAGAAGTGGCGGGATTCGCATTTCACTTGCTTCAATAGGCCTCCACAATCTCCCTACGCTCGCGCGCATCCATCAACATACCGAGTCCACCAATCGCCTTGCGCCTGATTCTGGTCGCAAAGTTTTTCGGTCCAAGCTCGTCGGCGCCTGATGGCGGCCCGCGGGGCTGCCTGGTCGGTTGGCTTACCAGCCGGTGGAAGACAACCGGGTTCAGAGATACCGGCATATCGACGGCGGACACAGGGCGGCCGACCCCAAGACCCTCGTATAACTTCTTCGAAGCCTCCTCGCGCGGCGAAAGAGGGGTTTCGTTGGAAGAAGAAGACCGCGGAGTCGTGGGTGAGGAATTGGATGCGGCGGAACTGGACGAATAACCGTCCTCGTTGTCGTGGATGTCTGAGGTGTCGATGGTCACAGCAGGCATCGGCTGAGCGGCTGCACCGCTGAAGCGTAGAGGCTGAGGCCTGAATTTGCTGTTTGCCCCCACAGCACTAGGAAGGGGAGGTGAGACACGCAGTCCTTCGCCCGGAGGAGATATTTTGACGCTTGGGGAAGAGACCGCACGGTTGTTTCCGCTCAGGACAGAGTTATTGTTTCCCCCACGCCTCCACGATGCTGCTGAGTCTGATTTGGAAGAGGGGTTGGGAATAACATTGCTGGCATTGATGTTATTCGATGCTGGGTTTCCCAGAGAGGTTCCGCCACTGATGACTGTGGTCGAACCGGGAGTTGGAGGGGGTGCATCGTCGTACTCCTCAGTCGCATATCTGGGCATGGAGCCAGGTACATTAAGACTAGTTGTTCGGCTGCCAAATTTCCCACCAAGGGCGGCAGTCATAGGCATTTGTTCTTCGCCGCCGACACTGAGCTGGGACTTCATTTGATCCGCCTGGTTGGCACGGCGCATTTGAGCACTCAGCGTTGCCGAACGCAAGTCAAAAGAGTTGGTAAGAGGACCGGCAGTTGCAGGGGGGTTAAAACCAAGACTGGCACGTCTGCTCTGGCTTTGCAATTGAGCCTGATGTTGTTGACGCTGAGCCTGAGCCAGCATTTCTGCCTGCATTTGCTGGGCCTGGATAGTCTAAGAAAAGAATGGCGTGAACATGGGAAAGTGGCCATCAAAAGATCGTACAAACCTGAATCCTCATCATCTCGAGCTGCAACATCTGCATTTGTAAAGCTTGGTTTTGGATCCGTTGATTTGACTGTGGCATGCTGTTGGTGTTGTAGGGGGCGGGGCTGAAAGGGACGCTGTTGGGATTCATGCCACGGTGGCCAAGCTGCTGAGCAGAGAAACGATTATTGGGACCATCAACGGCTGCAGTCATGGGCATAGCACGAGCACTAGGATGAGCGGCAAAGACATTCTGCTGAGGAGTGTCTGCGAATTGATCCTCATCTTCCTCAGGGAAGGGAGAGCCGTAATGGTGAGAGGCGAAACGAGGGACGTTGAAAGTAGCGCCGGGCGCGGCGGTGTGGGGGATGCTTGTGGAGGTGGATCTGACACCACCTGTACGAAGGCCGGAGAGAAGAGAAGCACGGTGGTTGGGAGCAGGTGCCGTAGTCATGGTTAGAGGATTGACAGGGATAGATACGGGGTGATTATGACTCAGAATTAATGAACAAGGGAGTAATTGAGGAGATGGATACAGCTACGAATAATGAATGAGGTATTGCGAGATTGAGGAAGGGAAAAAAAGGCAGACCAGGTGGGGCTTGAAACTGGTAGGATCGCAAAGAGACGAGGCTGTTGGCGGGCTTTGGGTGGACGACCCTTGAAAAGAAGTGAGGTGAATAGAATTTTTTGTTGATTTTAGAGACAATGATAAGAAGGACTATGAAGAGAAAAGAGACTGAAGGTTGAGAGATAAGAGAAAGAGGCAAGAAGGGAAGACCACCCAAAAAGCCAGGTCAAAGCGGAGGAGGGAGAGGAGGGGAACAATCAAATCAAGGGTTCCTCATTTCACACCCCGCTCCACGTGCTCAACACAGCCACTTTACTGCTACAAGTATTTCTTCGCACTCGCGCGCACCCGTCCGTCGAATATCCCGCTGCGGATCGTTGTATGGGCCGTGTGGAACGGGTTCAACATCGTCTACACCATTCAGTACATCCAGCCTCCCCAAAAAACCATCCCACTCACTTTGACATACAGCTCCCACACCTCCATAAAGAACTGCCGGATCCCATCATCATTCTTTCCCTCGTGTAACAAAACAAACTTCATATCTACCAAAATAAAATCTGTCAGCAAACCACCGCGTTTCATTTCCAATCCATTCGCACTTCCTGGCGTGATGAACGCAGATACCGTCCACTCATTGAACTTGTCCACAGCTTTCAGATACCTATTCATCTTGCCCGTCAGGGACTGATCCACCTGCGGATCACACCACGTACATCGTATTCTCCTTCCTCATAACATCCTCAATCATGTCCAAGCTTGCATTTGCTATCATCTGAATTACGTGCCGGTCTTGCCCACCACCCATCCGTACAGCACCACCCGTCGAGTGATGCGTCGCGCTCGATGCCCCAGATAGTGCCGTCAACGTCCCTGCAAAGGCTGATGTAGACCAATTGGGTAGGTTCGATGATAGTGGAGAGACATTGCTGGGAACTGGCTTCGTCGAGTAGTGAGTGAGTGTGTACAGTGGTGTATCCGAAGGCGATAGCAGAAACAGATGGTGCGACATGGTGGACCACGCTACCAGCGGACGCGACATGTAAACATATACAAATTCATTTTCCCCGCATATGTCACGTGCGATACCCAATGTCGTCCATCCTCCCTCGTACGTTGGGTCGCGCATTCTCTACGTCGCTACGCGTACAACCATGCAGGCAGCTAAACGCGGGCTTCTTCTGTCACAAAATCCTCTCTCCAATACCCCACCCGTCCAAGAATACATCGTGGACGCAGTCGCGATTCTTTACATCGACCCCTCGGCCGAGCCAACGGCGCCCATATCCTCATAGGCAGTTCAACCAGCCTCCAAGGGCACCTTTTCTTGGATTTTTAGATCGCATATCCGAAAATGCAGTCTTCTGGGGTATTATCACCATCAATGGCGTCGTTTTCGTAATGTGGACCTTGTCCTCACAGCGCCTGGTGTGTCAATACTGCCCTGTTCCTGTATATATGTAGCTTATGTGCTCACAGAAACAAGAAAGAAATCCTACCGCATACAAATGGATGATGGATAATTTTACGCAGAGCTGGCGGAATGTTTCTTCTGGAAGGGTGTAAGCATTGTCCTTGTAGGCCACTACAGCACAACTTATGTCACAGAAAGATGGACACTCATCACCTCGACATTCTCTCACGAGAACGTGGGCCACATTCTGTTTAATGGCTTCACGTTTTTCTTCATGGCTAAGCCAGTCTTGTCCATGCTAGGCACCCGTCACTTCCTCTTCCTCTACCTCGGCGGTTCGTCTAATCTATTATACGCTCAATTCAATACGCTCAATTAGCGCTCTACTTTCCAGGTGGATTGGTTGCTAGCCTAGCTAGCATGGGATGGAACGTCATAGTTAAACGAAGGCCCGATGCATCTTCATATGGCGCCAGTGGTACGTCCCTCCCGTAAACACTCACACCCCTAATGTGAACCAAGTCTACCATCTACAGGTGCCATCTATTCTGTAGTCTCCCTCCTTGCCTGCGTCGCACCCACGATGACTTTCCAGCTCTATGGTATCATCCCCATCCCCGCATGGCTAGCTGTTACTGGCATATTCGCGTATGACACCTATTCCGCCATCAACGACAGGGTATGTTTTTTTTTCCCACATTTCATGTCACAAGGTCTTTCTTTCCTGATGTCAATCATAGCAAAAAGGAACAGACACAGCCGGCCATGTTGGAGGTCTTGTTGCAGGCGTGGGTTATTTCCTCGCCAGACGCATGCTCAGATTCTGAACAGTAAATACTTCGAGTTGGAACATTATGTACACAACTCTTTCAAATAAAACACATCCCCACCCTTAACGGCGTTTGATCTTGGTCCTATCGGGTCTGCATGTTGCATGT
Organism: Sphagnurus paluster; assembly: GCA_018282025.1. Lineage (NCBI taxonomy): Eukaryota > Fungi > Basidiomycota > Agaricomycetes > Agaricales > Lyophyllaceae > Sphagnurus > Sphagnurus paluster. The sequence continues at coordinate 15,367 of JABCKI010000007.1, read as the reverse complement.
CATAGAAATCAATGAATTAGGTGGACGCCACAGCATTATACAGGATCATAAGGAACGGGGGTAAACGAGAGGCAGGACACCTGAGATAGGGCGTCGTACACGAGAGAAAAGAGCAAGACACTACAGAAACAGAGTATGCGGGATACGAGCGTGGGTATTCATGGTAGTGACGGAAAGGCAGGTCCACACAGCCTTGCATCTAGGGTAAAATCGCCTACTTACTGGACGAGTGCAGTAGGCCTAGATGGCGTGCTGGTCCGGGTATCCAATCGCCTGATCTCCTTCTCCAACCTATCTATCCCCAAGGAGTTCATCGTCGCAGTGAGCCCCCGCGCGCCATGCTTGTCAAACAAGTAGGTAAGGAGATTCTTCTTCTCGTCCGCCAGTCCGTCAAGCAGCGCGAAGAGCTGCGTTTCATCACGTAGTACGAGTTGTGCCGCGATGATTGATGCCGCGGCTGACTCCCTGACGATGAGTGAACTCTTGTCGTTCAATGACTGGGGTCATCCGAACAACATGAGCATATACTGAAACAAAAAAAAATCACTTGTAAGTATGCGCACCGAAATCAGTGTTGCCTTTAAGCGAGGTATCTCCTCCTCTGCGATTTCTGCCGGGAGACGCAGAATGAACTTGCCAAGGGCAATGAGACCGAATGCGTACGCGGCGGACTTCACGTCCTCGTCGGATGATGTAGGAGTGGCTTCAGCGTGGAAGGCACGCAAACTGGCATGCATAGTAGTGATCCCGTACACAGGCTCGATGCTTGCGGTGAGAGCATCGCGGATGGTGTTGGTTGCCTCTAGTACCTGTGTTAAGAGTCAGAAGAATGGAGGAAAGTATACAAAAGTCTTGCGTACATCCAGCTTATTGCAGTATCGAACTCTTAAAAGCACGGAGAAAAGGTCAGATTCCCTGCCTTCCAGGTAACGGCCTTGATTTTCTAGCATCTCCCACAAGAGAATTAAGCCATGCTCGATCTCGTCCTCGCTCTGATCATTTACATGAGATATTGCAAACCGTTGTCGAAATGTTTCCTTACCTTCGTGGGTTCGAGGAACTGAATGAGGGCATTAAAAAGCCGTTCAAAGTTCTTGTTTATCTCCCACAGGTCAGTGTGGATTGTGGGGAAAGACTTTGAAGAGTCGAAGAAAGGAGATGGGCTACCTAAGAGGCCTGGTCCGGGACTGGGAGGTGGGGAAGTGGAAGATACAGGGTTCTCCAACGAAAACTGCACCAGCTTCTGAAGCGTCAGCACGCCGGGATCGCCTTCTACTAGAGCAGTGATGTAGCCTTGCAGTTCCATAGCTACATCTTCCGGTTGCTTTGCCCGCAAAGGTTTAGCTTGGGCAACCACTGTCCTTAGATTAGTAATAGTACATAGCGGTCTAGGGGCTTACTCACATGCTTTCCGTTTCAACCACCAACCTGTCTCATGCCTGTGGCCTTGTAGGATATCCATCAAAGAGGAGGACGACTGTTCATGGCGGGCAGGACTATCTTGGAACATAGCAGCCTGCCTCATAATGGCCGCATTCTTATTCACTGGAGTTGCTGGAGCGGCTGCGCGGTTCTGCTTGATGGGAAGTGGGGTAGGTTTCGTTTTCGCTTTCACAACTGTGTGCCCATTGCTACTCCCAACCAATAGAGACGCCGGGATCATGGGATGATGTAAATCCTCTTCTGGATCGACCAATTCCAACAGCCTCTCCGCTGCGCTCTCCGCTTGCTCAGCGCGAGCTCTGAGGGCATCTTCGACCACGGGACGATCGGCCATGTCAGCAATGGAACCGGAAGACAAGGCATTAGAAACAGCAGTCGGCTTCGAGTCATTAGACTTCGGGGACATAGAGTTTTTGTTTGTAGCCTTTTTTGTTTGTGGGGTCAGGGGAGGGTACATCTCATAGGGCGCGGAGAATGACATAAGGTTGATTGAGTTGTCCCCTTCAGAATCACTATCGTCGGGTATAGGCACCACCTGGGCCATGAGGAGGGATTCGTCATCGCCATTCAACATTTGGAGTGAGAGCATGGACTGCCTTGGAATAGGAATGGCAACGGCAGCACGGGAGTGGCCATTGGCGTTGCTGCGAGGGGTTGGCGAGCCCTGGGTTCCCGGGGAAGGCGGAGAAGCAGGTAAAGCTGTTTGTATCGCTTTACGGATCGTGGAAGGTCGATTTACCGATAGTGCGCTCGCTGCTAGTGGCGAGGAGGCTCGCCGGTGGGAGGTTGAGTGTGCGGGGGAAGGAGGGGTCGCTACGTGGTTCGAACCATTTGAACTACCTGATACAGAGCGGGACCGTGAAGGGGCAGCTGTGGCACTCACTGACCGAGAGACAATAGATGTGGTACGAACTCTGCCCGTTTGAATGGGAGCAGGCGGAGAAGAAGATATTCTAAGGGGGGAGGTTGGTCGTGCTACAGTTGTTCGAGAAGATGAAAGACCAGGAGAGCCTGGGCGTCTTGGTGGAGGTACATGGGATCCAGAGGTTGCTTGATGACGAAGCGTTGGAGGAGCCGTGGCAATAGCTTTCGCTTTGGCACGACTAGCAGCAATGGCGGCAGCGACGCTCTGCTTCTTGATGTTCTTCGGCGTCACTGGTGGCAGTTTTCCCATCAGCTCTGGTTTGGGACAAACTTTCTCCACCTGTTTGCGAGCAGACATTTCTAGACCTTCCAGGATTACCAAGCCGCGCTCCGGCCAAACCTCTTCAAAAACCCAGAACAAGATACGGGCGCTTTCGCGCACTGCTGGGTTAGCGTCTAAGATAGCCTTCCTGGTGGACTTTTCGATGTTTTCCAGTCCAACTGAATTCTCGATGGCGTTTTTGGAACGCAAACCGTGAACCTCGACATACTGTTTGAGGTGGCCGACTGCATATGTCCGAGCTTGAACGGTCTTCTCTTGCAATGTTAGCCAAAGGAGGGGCGTGATAACACGGGGCTGTGCCGATGTGTGCGCAATAATTGCTGTTACAGACGCTTGAGACTGCTGTGCAGCTATTTTCTTGGTAAATCCTGCCATTTTCAACAGATTCTGAAGCATAATTTCGCAGAAGGGATCGAGAGCTGGCCCGAGTGCTATCGCCATCTCAGAGTAGAGAGATGCCGTATTAGCGGCGACCGTAGTACGAAGGCTCATGAGCTAGGATAAGGTCAGCTACGGAAACAGTAATATGCGGGTGGCAACATACAGTTTTCAGAGACCATTGAATGAAACCCTCTTTTAATGAAGTCAAAAACATGTCTGTATATCGAAGGTGGACGTCCCCTTTGAGCATCCCGCGGACTCGCACGATTGCCTGTTCGCGAGCCGCCCAATTGTGTTCTGTCTCTTTGCCCTGTGTCGATGCTTAGAGACAGAAACGTAATAAGTGCCCAGATAGTTAAGTACCTCAAATGGCTTAAGCATTGCTGCGAATTCGTTTTCCAGATCCTTGGTGGATGCAATCTAAAACGTAGGAGTGTAAGAGGGTAGGCTGAGCTTAGCTCATCGCAGACTTACATAGACAGATTGAATATCTATCGTCTCGTTTGCGGGAGCTGGGGGGACAGACAAACCCACCATCGCGGTGCGGCTGTTGGGTCTCGATATGTCTTTCGCACTTCCGTGACTTGTAGTTCTTGACAGCCCACTGGTCTGGTTGCTGACTGTAGGTCTACGGCTTTGGAGGGCCATGCTTGGTGGTATATATTCCTTCGGCTTCGTGCCAAGGGCGTCTCCGTTCTCCGAACCATCACGACTTTGTGGGTTGCTGCTGACCGATCCACCGAGTAACTTGGAAAGTACTCCATCAACAATTGTTTTGCGTACCCCCTTCTTCGTCAACTCTTTCTTGAGGTCAGCACGGGCTCCATCCGTGACGCCTGGACCAGTAAATAGCTCTACGACTGACGGTCGCGCACATTCTCGGACATGTGCATCGGTATCTTCAAGGCAATCGACCAGGAGGGCTAGGTAAGGTCTTATCGGAAATTGATGATGGGCGCGTCGAATGTGTATTAAAGTCAGGATAGACTGTGGATATAATATCAATGCAATTCGCGTGAATCGAATTGTGACGTACCTGCTCTCTCACTTTCCATACCTTACTCCCCAATCCTGCTTCTTTCATAAATCGTTCAAATATCATGAGGGGTGTCTCAGGGCCTTTGTCTCTTGACTTCATAGACATAGAGCTCACACTTCCGGTTCGAAATGCGAGTCCCCCAAGGATGACTAGAGTTTCGCGTGCCTTCAGCTGAGCTTTCTCCTTATCTCCCAGCCTTTCAATGACACCGCCAGCTGGGAGGAGTGCGTTGAGTACTTGACGAAGCGTAGCTGCATCTATAACACTTTGCCGATTCACGGAAGATGTTGAGGACGAAGGAGATCGAGGCTGGCTGCTGGAGCGTTGAAGATGGCCAACTGAGCGTGACACGAGTAAGGGGAGCAAGGGGGGCAAAGCGCTGAGTGTGGCGGTTGTCAGGTGTTGGTTAGATGTTCGTAAACATGCCTTCAAGACACTGAGGAGGCCATCCGCGTCATTAATCTATTGCCCTCAGTCTAAACACGCGTAAAACCAAGAAGAGATTCACCTCTATTCCAGACTCGAATTCAACTTGAAGCTTGGCTAGCGCATCGACCTTGACATCGACATCTACAGGGGGTAATAATCGCGTTCGAGGCGCCTTTATCCAGGTCATGCTGTAGATACATACCATTACTTCTGCATTGGTTGACAAGTTTTTCGAGTCTTGAAGTATCCGGTTCCATGAGGAAAGGGCGGGCCGAAAGCTTCAATAGAGCAAGCAATTGAGCCTTAACAGAAAAGAAGCTAGCCGATAGCTTGCAACTTCAAGTGATGACCTTGTGATGACAATGAGAAGCGTGCGAGTGGCCACCATGATTGTATTCGCTAAGACTCATGTGCCGGTCCCCGGTCTTCCTAACATTCATAAGTAGATTCGAAAAACAAGTCCCCATATTATCATCATACCCAAAAAGCCATGGTCATATGTATCAATCTATGTAACCTCGCAATGGTTATAATGTGGCGGCTCGGATTTCACGCTACATAGCAGGTCCAACGACACATGCATATGTGCTTAGAATAAGTTACTACTCAAACGGCACTCAACTCTTAGCTTCGAACAGGTTACATATTTGATAGTGCGCTTTCGTTGCGGCTCGAACCTGAGGCCTCAGACCTGACTTGATGATGCAGTCCCCGCATTTATAACAAAAGTGGCTGCAGATATTAGTGAAGCCTTTAGCGATGCTCGCAAAAATGCATTTTTCACATACGTGTTACATCCCGGTGACGGGCACTGGGTAGCATGAGGAAGTAAATAAGTGCTCTCAACAGCCAAAACAGATATTCGTACAGTAATGTGATTACAACCCGATGATTTCTGAATCCGAGTTTCACATCCTGTGGGACTTAACCGGTCAGATATATCAAACCCAGAGTGCATAGAGGATATACTGGCCTGGACAAAATTTCCACCCACTCTTATCCATTAACTCTTGTAGTTCCGAAGAGCCGTCGCAAGAATGTTGGAGGCCGGAGCGGTCCACTTCTTGTTGACAGGCTTTGCACCACGCGTATTGGCAATGCGGAAGAGGGCATATTATAATATTGGCCTCTTGGTACTCTTCTCGGTCAACGAATATAGAGTCCTGGCACCTGTACACTATACCATAAGCCAGTTCATGTAGAGGGACGATTAACCAAGAAATCGCACCGGCGACAATGTATCAGAACAGAATACCTTGAAAGTTGCAACTCTTGGAAGACCTGATACTCCTCCTCTGTGATACCAAGTTCTGTAATGGTCATGTCATCCAGACCTGATGGATGATTTAATAGATGTCCTTCGAGGGAACGTATAAGACCGCTTACTAGCAGGTTCAATCGGCGACTTTTCGGCGGAGCACGCAGGGCAGGGGATAGGAAAGTGATGTTGATCCAATTTCGAACGCACATATTTCCTCAAACAATCCCTGCAAAACAAATGGTGGCACACTGCCAATCGAGCAACGTCATCCTCTGGGTGCTCTTGAAGACAGACTTCGCAATGGAACTCGGTACTCGTTTTTTGTAAAAGACTTTCTCGCTCAGTAGACAGGCGCTTGTGCTCCTCCTCATATCGAAGACCCTCTTCGACGATGAAAGCATCGTGGAGCTGCAGTGCAATAGCGTGGTCACTCTCGTACTGCTGTTGTGCCTCGGTGTTCCGTTGCGATCGCTGGACCCGGCCGTCTTGTGAGGAAACTTCAAGATTGGAGAAAGAACTAGAAGCGATGGCATTAAATCGATTGCTGTTGCGGCCACCCCTAACGACGTTCCGTGTCAGATGGCTGGCGGAAACGTTTGGGATTGAATTACCTTGAACGGCCATTTGAGTTCTTGCTTTTGGCGCCCTGTTCACACTTGCGACGGGCCTCCGACTGAATCTTATAAAGTTCTTTCTTCGTTTGTTCAAGTTCAGCCGTCAATGAAGAATTTCTATCCCTCAAGTCATTCATTTCTGAATTGAGTGTCAAAATTGACATGCTGGGCTCAAGGAGAAGTTGAGCCTCCTTCGCATTGATGCCTGATGGCTTGCGCGAGGTAAGGATATGGCCACAAAACTGTCTCAGGAGGTCCATTTGCCACTGCATCAAGCCATCTTTTTCTTTCGAGGAAGATTTTTCCATTTTGAAAAGGCCAGCAAGGTATCTGGCAGATTGATTGATGGAGCGAGTGAGGATGAACCCGGCGCCAAGTGGATGGTTGGATCGAATATGTGAGTCGAAGATGAGAGAGACGTTTCCTCTCGCAGTTGGTATTTTTAAGCAGACAATAATCTCGGGGGGCTTGGTAATGACGACAGCCGAGGATCCGTCTGTGGACGCGTTCTCCATGTCTCTAGATGAATTTTATGTCAGCAATAAGAAGTTCGTATGAGAAAATAGGATAACAGTAATAGAGCCCTAAACCCTGCAAAGTCACATTGACTACTGTATGTTGGCTCCCGCACAAGTGCAAGGGATGCGTCGAACAGAGGAATTCGGAGGATATCCTCCACATCCAGATGAGAAGGCTTAGCCCAGTAATCGCATATTGAAGTAATCTCCTACGAGAAGAGTTCTGTCACTCAACCCACCAACGAAACCACAAACGCACCTCTGCTGCTCGGCGGGACAAGACCCAACGGATTAAATCATCACCAACAAGACCTCCATCTTCTTGTCCAAATATCAAGCGAGCGCAGTTGACTGCGGCGAGACCGCAGGCAGATCGTCCAGCATCAGGAGAATGACGCCTCTGGTATTGACTGACACCTTGGTGTGAGACAATCTGTTGCTTGCCATTGAATACGTTCTCGATGACTTTGCTGGGATCGGTTTCATCCTTTTCTTGCGCGACCGGATGTCTCACAGGCGCCATTTCTCTACTGGAGCTGGAGGTTGGTATCACTCTGCTCGCCTTGAGCCTTGCGCGTTGTGACTCATTCTTCCTCATTGATATCTGGTGGACCTGGTTTCCGATGAGCACTGTTGGTAAAGTGTTAGACCAAGTTATACCTTGGAAGGCTGGCGAGGGCCAAGGCTATACGGATAGGCGCCGTACCGTGGGAGAGAGTACATGGTTTCAAAGCTTCGATTCTACCAAGTCGATTGGCTAGAATTTGCTTTTGGAAAACGAAGGTTCTGATTCGAATTCATTCGCACTAAACCTTCAAGCACTTTTACGTGGTTTGAGGAAACATGACGTTCTTTATTGAATATTTCTCTTGAAGGACAGAAGATTGCGACACGTTTTGGCAAGTTCTTGAAAGAATAATAGTTAAAACGACCCTTGCAGAATTTACAATATGTAATGGTAAATTTTCCTGAACCGATCACTGGCAAGAAATCGAAGTTTAATTTTTCGAGGTTTATAACACATTAGATGGTTTATCAGCCTTATCTGAGTGCCCCAGCGATTTTCCAGGCTGCAGCTGATCACGGAGACGCTGTTTCTGGAGATTTTATAATATTTCAATACTGGAAATTGTGCCATGGCGCAAGAGGAGACGTACCAACACCTTCAGCTCTGGAAATCCCCCCTCTAGCTTTCTATCCCATAATAATTTTGGAGGCTGAGATTCAATTGACAACCAGACGCGAAAACGGCCTGCAGTTTCCTCGGAGTTGAGAGGAATCAAAGTTACAGCGCCTAGGACTGGTGGTGGGAACGTCAGATGCAGTTCCGTTTGCGTCCAGCTTGCGCGATGAAGCCTAACAGAATAATTTTCAATGTATGATAGATTATTGTAGGTGTTTTGGAACTCACCAACGACACTGAGGTATATGAAAGATGGTCAACAGCAAACAAATTATGACGGCAAGTTGCGCACTCTGTCGCAAAATTCAATTATCACAGTAGGAATGGAAAGCAGTTCAGGAAAGGTGAATGAGGAAAAATCAACCTGCAACGCTTGCGGTACAGATAGGAGGTTGCTTTCAAGCCGAGGGCTATTTATCTGAGTCTCTTCAGACATGGTGGTCGAGATAGGGTGTACGTAGAGAACATGTGACCCTGTGCCGGATTTAGGAACGCGTTATTTGGCCATCTCTCGCTCGTTCAACGTCCAACGCGTCTCGTCGCTGTTGTCCCTTTTACATGACCACAGTCGATATCACCATGGAAGGCTCCCAGGACGGCGATATATCCGCAGATAATACTATGCCTACCCCAAAGTGGACTGTCCACAGTGAGTTGACCGATCGCCACTCGCACTTCGTCCGCCGAGCCCATCGATTTCCGTGTAGTTGAAGTGCGTTTGCGACCAAGAGCGGCTGCGCGCTTTGATACCATCCGAAAGCTTGTGCATAAATACATCAACTCGTTTGATCGAATTGGCCTCCCTTCGACAATTGATGGCTGGCAAGATGTCCCAGAGCTTGCCTCGTCTGTGGAGAGGATTGTCGCATCGGAGTCGGCGTGCCCTACGCACACCCTTGCACTGGAGGAGATGTCAATACAGATACACGTATATCAGCCCTCCGACTCTGACTCCTTCGAGGAGTTCTCGAACAGTGCTGGGGTTAGAGAAGACGGCGACGACACGATGGCGGCTAGTGTTTGCGAACTGCCAAACCGCAGCTGGGAAGGCCTTTGGGACTCGCTCATTTACGCGGATGATATCAAAATGAAGCTCCTCGACTATATCCACGCGACGTTAGTGTTGAGCGATGCGAACGTAGATTGTAGGTCTCTTGATCTATTTTAAATTTGACCCTGCGTGACCATAGCATCCTCCGTAGTCAACCTCGTTTCTTGGAACCGTGTTGTTCTCCTTCATGGACCCCCTGGAACAGGAAAAACTTCGTTGTGCCGTGCCCTAGCCCAAAAGCTTTCCATACGTCTGTCGCACCGGTACACTACTAATTCCTCTAACGCAACATTCTAATATTCAATGTATGCACTCATCTCAAGATATGCCCACACCAGGTTACTAGAAATTAACTCTCATTCCCTCTTCTCGAAATGGTTCTCAGAGTCTGGAAAGCTCGTGCAGCGCCTCTTTACTAGCATAACAGAACTGGCAGACGAGGAAGACGCTTTTCTTGTTGTATTGATAGGTAGATTATATTCCCTTTCTTAGGAAGAAATGCTCACAATTGAACAGACGAGGTTGAATCGCTAACTGCTGCCAGGGCAGGCGCAATGGCTGGAACTGAGCCGTCGGACGGGTTGCGGGTATGCATGGTAACATTGCTAATATTCAAGCTGTAATTCCAATTTTCTAGGTGGTAAATGCCCTCCTGACACAGCTAGATAAACTCAAACATCGGAAGAATGTTTTGGTAATGTCGACTAGCAACCTCGTGAAAGCCATCGGTATAGACTGATTCATTCGTTAATCTCACTATTTGAACAAGACTGATCATTGTCCCTTCCGCAGATAGCGCTTTTGTCGACAGGGCAGATATTGTACAATATGTGGATCTTCCATCACGCGAAGCCGTCTACGAGATTCTTCGCACATGCCTTTGCGAAATTGTGGGCAAGGGAATCGTCGCAACTGTGGTGCGTGAGCTCCTCGACCCAATTATATTACAGTACGATTCACATATACGCTTTAGAATGTCCCAACTCTCAGGCAGGCTCAGATGTATGAAGCCACATCCATGAATGTGCCGTCTGCAAGTATATCCGTAACAAATGACCCGCATACAAAGGCGAAAAACGTGGCGCTGAGGCTCCTTGCACTATCAGCGCAATGCAGGGTTTGTCCCAGTTTCTTATTAGGATCTATCCACGCTAACCTTGGGAACCTCTCTAGGCTCAAGGTCTTTCAGGACGTGCACTTCGCCGTCTCCCTGTGCTCGCGCTCGCACGATATATCGGGATCGGTAACGTCGCTCACACAATCGCTACCAACGGACAACCTGGACAAACAGCAGGTGCGGACGTCGATGTGTGGTTGGAGGGCATGGAGAAGGTTGTCCAAGAACAGACCAAGGAACTTGAGAGGCTGAATTGAGGTTTACCATATACTGCTTTGTTTACCTCGCTTTCGTCACGGTTGGATTGAATTATCATCGTCTGTTTTATACATTGCGTGTAGCTCATACTCATACTCTTACATACTGTATCCATCTAGTTCGTATTGCTCCGCAGTCGTATTTATAATCCATTTTGCATTAAGATCTTTTTTAGATTACTCGATAAATGCTCCCAGATCATGACACTGAACGACTACGAGCTGATCACTGCCCACCCACCACCCACCACAGTGCAGTATCAACATCATGCTTCGCCCCCCACCACGCGTCCATGATGTTGGTGTAATTCCTAACGCAGGAGTGGCGTGCCGCGGGTGCCTGCATGTCGTTGAAGATATGTTGCACAAAACTGTGTGGTCGTGTGACGCGAGAAAGGATCTGCAGTCCGGTATACAGATGAGGACGTGTTAAGGCTAATTGACGACAAGCAGGCGTACATTACCCGAATCTGATGCCCACCCCTGCATCCTACCTACGCTGTAGCGTCGAGCTGAAGTGCTTTGGGACGTTTCGTGGTGTATATTCAATCCCGCCATCTCCCTTCCTGCTGTCTTGGATAACTTGGTTGCTCTGGAAGAAGGTGGAGGGAGTGCGATTGTTTGGCGGTGAAGACGCGGTTGGGCGGGTCATTGGCACCCGAATGTGCGGGTCAACGGCCTTGCGTGGCTTGAACCCAACCGCATTGCGCCATTCCTCCCGCGACACCTTTCTGCGACGACCCTCAGTGGCCATGTACACGTCTTTGCCTGCCCAGACACGACGACCCAGTCGCTCCTTCAAGCGCTGCGTGTTACGGCCAAGTACAGCCTGCAGATGTTCGTAGAATGCCTCAATTTCCTGGATGTCACGCTCCAACACACGGAGGTGGAGCTCGATGTCAAAGTATTTGACGGGGGCAGGAGGCGCTGGGGGCGCGGTGCTGTCAATGTTCACATCAAACACTGAGCCATTCTGAGGTTTTGGGCGGCGGCGCTCGAGAAGCGAAGGTCGTGGTGTGCCCCTCGTGGACCTGGGGCGGAAGGCAGAATTTGCGGCGTCTTTAGGGTGTTTGGCGAAGTGCGCCGCGCGCCGCTCGTAGTTTTTCTCCATGTTCACCTTGAATTCACCAAAGAACTTGAGGCTACCCTTTTTTCGCTTCAATATCGCTGGAATTTTCGTCGAAAGCCAGCGCATGAGGGCCATGTTCTTGTCCCGGTTACTTTCACTGAAAACGGGCAGGAGGGTACCGCGGTTGATGGCGAAATGAGGCGCAAAAACGTGTCGAATAGGATAGTGGTAGATGTTGTATCGTAATATCGAATCTGTCGTGCGATCTAGCTTCATGGCTTCGAGAAGATAATGGCGGGCAAGTGTCGCATGTCCGGCCTTGCACAAGTGCCGGAGTAGCATGTTGTACGTAGTGGTGTTGGGCCTAGCACTAGGTGAAACGAGAGCTGTCGATTTGGGGGAGTCTGCAATACCAAAGTCGTCGTCATCGTCGAAAGAAGAAAACAAGTGTTGGGCAGCCCGTGGTAGAGGCTGGGTGAGAACCTCGAATGCTTGGACGAGCTTCGAAACATTCCCAAAGCGGCCAAGAATATCGATGGTTGTGTTAAGGGCTGCGGTAGAGAAGGCTTGTGGGCCCGGTAACCCAGAAACTGGTGTGTCCATGCCGAGGGCCGATTTGATTGTAGGTGCACCCATATACTCCAACGGAGGACGGTCAGGATTTGACAAATCGATACCATATCCCCATTTCATGAGGTTCTCAAATGTCTCCATATCTGCCGTCTCCTTTAGTATTCGAATAGTTAAGTCGAGGTTGGCGGAGGTAAAAGGAATATGAAGTTGCTGCATGTCCGTAATAAGGTCAGCCATCATGCGGTGGGCTTGAGTGACCCGTTGTTCCTTGCGCTCGTCTGCGATTGGAAGAGTCAAGCTATGTGCAATAGCCTGCAGACATAAGCCAAATGTCCTAGTCCTTGGAGTTATAGCATTGTGCGTCAGCTCCTTGTAAACTTGCATGGCTCCGACGTGATGTCCAACTGCTGCAAATTGCTCTAGAATAAAATGGTAGTCGTCCAGCTCCGGGTTCTGTTCAATTGCATGAATGTTGCGCATAATGGTCTGGAACCGGCCCTCGTGGATGTGTGGGTTGGAAGGTACGTTACCCGCAACCAAGCGCCGTGCAGCAGAGACGCGAAGGTCAGCACTTGAGGGTGTGCAGCGCCTCAGAACAGACTGATGAACTTCCAGGGGCAGCTTGTGGTATCCCATGACATTGAGAAGGTCCGTGTAATGTGCCCAGACTCGGGATGGGCCATGGCCACGGTTTAAGGATTCAGTAAGTTCATGGAGTTTTCTCCGGCGAAGGTAAGCCTGCGGGGAGGATGATGAAGGACCCGGGGACGAAGTATCTAGAAGGTCTGGACTGAGTGAGAGGGTGGAGGATAGTCGCGTAGACTGTGCCAGGAGACGGGTCCGGGTTACGTTAAGAATTGTTGGTGCGAAAACATGGTATGAGAGGCAGCTAGTGGGCATTTAAATATGGCCCGCGGGGCAAGCCCCGTAGTTGTCGAGCAGGCTAAGGGGAGCGTTGACAAAAATTCTTCCAAGTCGCACGTGCCCCCGTCTACATCCAGCGCCGACGCCAAACAACGCGCTCAGAAAGGCAACTAGCGTCGTTGTTTGTTCTTGCTCTTGAGTACAACATCAAGGAATGGTCCGTGCGCTCAAGTCAATCGTATATAAACCAGATGAGAACTTCGTCACACTCATACTTACCTTGATGGCACAAGCCCCTTCACCTACCCGGGTTTGTGGGCCGTGGAGACTCTCCATAGCACGGCGACCCTGTCCATACAGGGAGTGTCTGCGGCTTGTATGGGCTTCGGCTCATGCATCGTCTCAATATTTTCCTGTCTCGCTTTGGCCACTCTGGCTGGGCGGGTGCTCTTTTTTGCTGCAGCATTTTGCTAACCCTAACCCTAGTGTACCGATCAAGTCACTATGGATTATCAATAAATTATCAGTAACCTAGTGGGATCCATTGTACAGTTGTGGACAAGCAAAGTCAACTAATTTAATATCTTGAGAATGTGAATTTTTTGAGCGAGACTGACTACAGGATCATACTCAGAATAGTGGATAGAAGCATCTCCGAAGTTTTTCCCACGAGAAAACAGGTGCAGCCAAATTTTTGGCCTAAAATTTTCAGATTTTACAGTGGTCATGCGGGCAATAGGGTTCTGTGATGGGCCAAAGGTACCTTGGATCTATATTGGGTGACTTCCTGTAAGAAATCTGAAAGGCATCTGGAAAGGCTAGCAACACCCCAAATCAAGTTTTGATGAGATCCCATCAGGCCGATAGGATTTAGAAATGAATTTCTCATCTGGGGAGGGGTCGGGAGGCCTCCCCAGACCAAATTTGAGCTTTTCAGACACATAGCGACCAGATTGGCAACCTAATCCAGCAACGGCATTTTGGCTGATGAGAAATTCTGCAACTAAGATTTTCCAGATTGCTTTCAGACCTTACGGGAAGTCACCCATTGAAGCTTTTACTACAGGGTCTTGCATATGAACGTGCACTCACATTTTCAGCGAAATTTGTTTGTTCTTATGTCCCGCTGATACGCCAGCACTTTGTTTGGTTGCCGGGACCCCCATTTTTGCGCTTTACAGCACAAGCCCAACTCACAAAGGAACTGAAGCCACAACCAGACCGGACTCAGACCGACCAGCAGGGACTAGAGCCGACAACACCAACACAGCCTGAGAGACCGAAACGAAGCCAGATGGAACTGTGATCACTAGACGCCGCCGAGGCAGCACACAAGAAAGCCGACCATGCCATGACACAGGCCACTGAAGGCGCCCGTTACGACATGCCAAGACCGGCGGCCCATTGTTGCCATCATCACAGGGCGCCGCCGGCTAACCGACAACTTCCACTTCCGTACAACCACCCTTACCAAATATAGAAGGGCACGACTTACTACATCAATGACAACTGTTCTCCATGGTGCGCACCTAAGGCACACCCCAATTTCCAGCACAGATACAAGGGCGCCTTTCTACTTTTCATACAAAATTTTTAAAGTCTTTACTCAGTATAAAAACCTCATGTAACATTACTATAGACAGAGAATCAATCCCCCCAGTTATCCCCCACCTTTTTTGTCTCAAAAAACCCTCCAAGCTTGTTGTCACTCCCATCGAAGCCGTGAGACCAGTCCCAAGCCGCCTCGCCCCTCGGTGCGTACTTCGTTACTTCATCTCTTGTCGTCCCCGGCTTGTTGTGTTTGGTTTCCAGAGCCAGCCCCGGCTCATCAGCGCATTGTCGTCTGGTCTAGTGAGCAAGGAAGAAATGCCAAGGAGATATCAGAAATGGCTGGCTGCAGTGAACAGACAGTCTATAACCAAGGATAGAATTAGCACAGAAGAAGAATGGATTGGACTGGCTTTTGGTTGGGAGGTGCATATGGGATTTAACACGAAGATAAATCTTTTTTAAACACAAAAAATATGGTGCAAGTGTAGTAAGTCTAATAAATTTGGTTTTCACAGTGTTTGTCCAACAGTCAACTGTCAACGTCGATGATTCATTATCTGATCAGGAGGTGTGACAGATTGTGACAGTGGGACACAAGAACAAACAAATTTCGCTGAAAATGCGAGTGCACGTTCATATGCAAGACCCTGTATGCAAGACCCTGTATCCAATTCAGCCACTTTTCCCTTATGCAGATCAAAGAGGTGCCAAAATAGAAATTCGGACATTTGCAGGGCAAACATCAAGTAGTGACGTAATTTTGATTAGAACAAATTTACTGGGGAATTTGGTTGAAAACTCCTGCGGATC